>JAQBSW010008059.1:0-36598 GCA_029291075.1 Eudiplozoon nipponicum
TCACTTAACTCTGGATATTTCAGCTTCCTTACGGTCGATATTAATTTACCTTTTTACCTAGAGGATTTTAATGTAAAGAGAAACATACTGAACAATCCCATTTTTGGAAAATTATAAGTCATAACCGGTCGTGGTAGAAAACCATTTGATGTGGAAATTTGTAGGACTCAACTAGACCGCGATATTTCAATTGTAGCTAATCGTATTTTAAATCTATGACCATTTAATCTTAATAAAAATCAAGTTAAATAACTAAACCGTGGTTTACATATGGAAATTTTATATGAAAGGTCATTTGGTAATGCGTTCATTAGAGAAACTGTTAAAACTGCATAACCTCTTCCAGATAATGATAATTTTACGCATTTAATTAGACGATGACTCAGTGGTTTTAACTCAACTAGTGGATACATTTAAGCCAAATTATGAAATTAAACGTTTCAGTAATGAGCTAATATCGAATAATATTGTATATCGAATGTAGATAAGGGAGGAACGACGGTTCTGATGAGTCAATTCGATGATAATAACGCTTGTTATTATAATAAGAAACCACTAGAGCCCAAACTGTATATATGGTTAAACTGAACCAGGATAAGAATGAATTCGTAAAGTTCTTAAATTTAACGAACGGAATGAGCGAAATTAAACTTACACAGTTATTCTCAATTCTAAGTCCAATCGTATGAAAATGGGTATCATAGAGTAATCAATATTAAGAAGCCTTAGAATAATAAACATAAAAGTAGGCTGTTGGAATAAAGCAGACTATGTGATATATTCAGTACTAACGGCTTTCGACTGACTTTAAAAGAAGCTACAAATGCCCTAATTTGTAAAATAATCTAATCATTATTTGATGTACGTAAAAGCTGATGGAGCAAAGCAAGATTGTAAAATCATGGAGCTACTCCCCCTTTAAAAATGTCAAAAGGCAAAATATGAACCGTTTTAAGATTCCTTTTCCCTGGGTACTACATTCCCTAACCAAAACAAATGAACCTTTAGAAATATGAGATCCTATGCAATATATGTATTCTCATGTATGTCTGTAAATCTGAGCGCCCAAGAGAAATAATTAAGGGGAACAGAATTTCATTTAAATATTGACATTTTGCCAGATATAATCATTCCCATCATAAAGTGGAGATTGAACAAAGTACAAACTGGGAGGAGTTTAGTTACACAGCGATATATACATATAACAGAATTATCAGATTGACAAGCGAATCCATAGAAATTAAATCAAGAGATGTGATGAAAGGAAGAATTGTGGTAAAATCATTTAGGTCGATTTAGAATAAAGCATTAGCTAAAGGTAGGGTAGTTCCATTGCAAAAATCTAAATCCTAAGCTAGCTTCAGTAACATATAAAGTGCCGCATTGTGATGACTTACTGGTAAGAGTAGTGTCTTAATACTGGTCAATTAATTATCTCGTGTAAAATCTTTCAAAATTTCATCTTTTAACAGTTCGTTTATTTCATCTATAATTTATGGTTCAATGTGTGATTTATTGTCTAATTAAATTAAATAAAAATTCAAGTCAGATTTTTCAATAGGTTTATAGCCGATGAAAACTATGAAACGTATGCTTAACATCAAGTTTGCGAGCTCCAAGCAAACACCAATCCTATTTTAGTCAACGAAACGAGCAAAATAACAAAATTACCATAAGTTAAATGTACTGACGCGTTAAGACTCCTTCATGATCATCATCATAACATAATAGAAACCGCCCAGCGACGATCCAACGGTACTTCATATATATAGAAAGCTAAATTAATGTGAGGTTTACACCTATAGCTGTCATGCATATATCGTACATGACTCAAAATGTCGGCTGCACTATTTCTAAGTCAAGAAAATTTACTTTCTCCAGATTTCATCTTATGTATTTACTTTTTGCAATTTAACAACAATTCCTTTAATCAAGTTTTATAATAATTAATATCTATGTGATGTGATTAGTTGTCTTCAATTTTGGCGAAAATAGTTTGGTCACAAAATAATGGTATACGCTTTGTTATATTTTGTTTCTATAGCCCGGTGGCACGCGTCAGATCATTGTAGCTCTGGCTAAAATGGACGAGTCGTCTCAGAGGGACGAAACTTTCATCTATTAGACGAATGTTTCTACAACCTATGACTAATTAAATATTTGATCATATTTAAATTCGTTGGATATGTTGGATAAGTTTTATAAAATTTACAAGTTAAAATGAAGTCTTTTACATTGTGTTGAGGTCGTTCGAGGTGATAACAAAATTGAGGTATGCAGTTCAATTGATACCACTCGTAGGTCGGTAAAATCTTGATTCCCTGAAATTTATAAGTGAATTGCTTGATTTGTTAAATAAGCAAACAGATCTCGCTTGTCTTGTTTTTAAACGGCTTGCTCTGAAACTAATTACAACGCAGATTTAAAGATTTTTTCCGAATATTCAGAATTTCATTTCCAGTCACATTTTCAGGTATGACGCCATTCGCACACTGAATACAATATGTGGCAAATGAGATATCCTCATACCGGATAGATCCATTTATATTTATTGTACTTCTCGTAATATAATCCTTGTCTGTCACAATATCCGGCATTCATAACTATTTTCTCATTCTCAAAGTTATATGTATATATATTTATATACACACACATATATATATATATATATATATATATATATATTTGTGTGTGTGTGTGTATGTAAACAGTACATTTCATGGCAAGAAGTGGGATTAACAAAACTTCCGTTTTATTATATTCAAGTAAAACTCATTTCTCCGTTTACCCTATGCTGTTTTATGTACAATAGGTAATAGAGAGAAAGTGGTTCATAATATTGTTGATATAATATAGTATTACTACAACGTTTCGAAAAAAACCCGAATATGGGGTCTACAATAACGAAACTTCTATCAGCTAAATAAACCTTTATTCATACATATATCGTGTAAAAAGTTAATTTAAACAATCACTAATTGCGCGGGTGGTGATAACAATACTTCAAATCAAGTTTGCGTGCTTGAAGTAAACGCCAATCCAATTGTGTTTAACCAGATGTCGAACAACATTGCAAAGCTGCCATCAGTCCATACTCCTTCTTCTCCAAACTTTGGCGATATACTATGTTCTGTCAACAGTTTTATGAACCAAAATACCTATGACCTATTGAAAATATTGTGAGATTAATTAAACTTGGAATTGAGGATTACTGTAACCTAATGAAAATGAAGTTTTGTTGATCCTTCTACCCGTCTGGAAAGCAACTTGAAAGATCGTTACATACGAATAGAAGTGTGTGTTAATACGGAAATTCGGAAAAAATCTAAAAACCTTAATAAAATTCGTTTCAGGACTAGCATGATAAGGTGTGCACCTGAAAATGTGGAGGAATCAAGATTTACAGAGCTAAAAGCGGCATAATTTGTCCTGCAATTGGCAGGTATGTTTTCAGCTAGATAGATGTCCACACTACGCAGAAAGCAAATCCGTTTAATAAATATATAGAAACGTTAAGAGAAATAGGTCAGGAGCGCATGAGTACTTTACAAACTTCAAATCGGGAAAACTACAAATTGAAAATGAAGTTTAAAATACCTTATGCTTGAAATTATTTATAAAGTCATTGATATACATAAATGCTTTAGATTTAAACTAATTTTATGTTCGATAGAACAGGAACTGTTCTGAAACTAGAAGTATCTGTACATTTGATAAAATTTTTAATTAGAAAGCAACACATTACATTATATAACAAGGTTTATTAGAGAATCGGTTGATCGTTATAAATGAATTATTAATTTAATGCCTCTTAAAAAAATTGAATTCTGGGTGACGCGCGCGGTTTAAAATGGCTCCAACTTTTCTGAATACTGAATTTGAAAGAATTATTACGGACATTCAGAACTCCATGAAGGAGCTTAGGGAGGAAAACAAAACTATTAAAAATAAAATTGTTAAACTGGAGTTGGATGTAAGCAATTATTCAGCAAAATTGGATTTATCAGAAAGGAGAAATGATAACTTAAGCGCTAAAATTGAGGAATTGACCGTTGCGTTAAACGACTAGATGGATAAATTAAAAGACAAGTTTAAGCCATGGATCGAATGAAGTGAAATAACTAAAGAAGACGATATATCTACAAAAAGCAGTTCTTCAGGTGAAGAAATATTGAATATTTTATCTAATGAAGTTTTTGCAAGAATCGGAAAACAAGAACAGTTAATTTTATTTAATCTTAATGAAAATGCTGATCATAAGGATGTTGAGAAGTTAAATGCTTTAATTAAAGATACGACAGAGGCTGAAATAACGAAATGCTTTAGAGTTGGAAAAAAATCGGAACGACCAAGGCCGGTTGTGATAAAATTATCAAAGATGCCGACGAACAAGCAAGTGGAGGATATCAATAAAAAGAAAGAAGAATGTCGTAACTTTCACAACATATTCATCTCCAGAGACAAGACTTTTCTGCAAAGAAAATTGTCAGCGGCAAAAAAGGTAAAGAAGAATTTAGATCAGAAATCAAGTCATCCGGAACAAGTTACAATATAGGGTGTGTCAATCGATTCTAAAATTGCAAAAAACGGGGTTTCATTAATGAATGGATAGTGGAATCGAAATTCAAACGAAGTATACGAAACGCCAAATCAGTAACCATTAGATCGTGGATGACAGTCCATATAATTTCGGCAAGCAATTGAATAAAAATTCCGCCGTGGATTCATGATAGTAACAATTTTGACTTTATAATTTTATCTGAGACCTGGCTGAACAAGAACATTGAAAACTATGAATTTGACATTCCTCATTATTCTCTATTTAGGAAAGACAGATCACTGGATAAAAGAGGTGGAGGAGTACTTATTTATAGCAAATCGATATTAAATGCAACAGTGTTACATACTAGCGAATATAATACTGTCATTGAATTTTTTAACTATACAAATAGATAACCTGATTTTAACCGCGGTTTACAGACCGCCGTATGCTAATTAACATGATGATCATATGTTTACCAATTCCTTTCAATCGATTTTCGACTGTCCATGGCTATATTGTTGTGGTAGGAGATTTTAATACGGTGCATGACTGTGAAATAATCAATCTTTTTTCTAATCGTGATCTTAAGCAGATTATAAAGGAACCAACTACAGGTTCGGAATGCTTAGATCATGTATATTTAGAAGTTGAAGCGTTGAACTCGCACAGTTATGATGTTGTAAATTACTTCAAAGAATTGGATCATAAACAAATTATTTTACAATGGAACCTTTTGAGTAGCAAAACACAGAAACCTAATTTTGAAAATGCACACGTGCAATGTTCCAGAATCAACTGGAATCTTTTTAGAGAATTAAGCTTATCAATTGATTATGCATGTTTTTTATCATGAACAATGACGAATTTGTTTCTTCTGTTTCATTGTTATTATCTGATATATTTAGGGCATCTACATTTACGGATGTTATACCAAAGCGAATCAATAGGAAGTTATGTAAGCTAAGAATCAAACGAGATAATATAATGAAATGTAGTCTAATCAATAGTATAAAAAATGAGGTTAGATATGATCGATAAAGAAATTAATTCATCACTGCTGATAATCCGTCAAAGATCAGAGAGAATTATTTTGGTTAAACTGAAGAGTAATCCTAGACTAGGATACAAACTCCTCACAGACTACGGTAAATATAAGGACAAATTAAACCTTATATTACCCGTGGGTAAAACTGATTATGAATTTCTCTGTGAATTGGATGAAGTATTTGGCAACTTGTTATGTAATCCACAGAACCAAAACAATTTCATTGATCTACCGGATCCTTCGGGAAACCAGGATCTAGGACTTGTTATTGACAGTGATGTATTGATAGAATTAATGTTAAAAATAAAATCAAAAAAACAAAAAGATCACCTTGGTATATCGATTGATAACCTACTTCAATTACCTTTACATTTTATGAATGCGCTCTGCAATTTTATAAATAGAATTTTGAAGAATGAGATATTACCAACCGATATACTAACAATAGTAGCTAAACCTTTGCCTAAAGTAAGTAAGCCAACGTGTGCCAGTGATTACAGACTAATCTCTATTATCCCTTCGTTTTTGAAGATAATAGAACGATTGATACTTGATCATTTAGAACGTATACTGCCGGCTGATTTCGATATATGCCAACATGGCTTTACGAAAGACAGGTCGACAACTACTAATATGCTCTCTATGTGGAAACATGTAATTACATTAGATGAGAAAAAGTTAGATGCATTAATTGTATTCATAGATATCTCAAAAGCTTTTGACTCTATATCTTTTGATGCTATTTTGAATGCGATTAATTTATTGAATATTGATCCGAATATTTTTAGATTACTTAGATACTATTTATATAATCGAAGAATGAGTATTCAAGTAAACGATTTGATATCTAAATCGAAAAGGGTAACAAGTGGAGTTCCACAGGGATCAAGTTTGGGGCCAATTTTATTTAAAATTGTATTTGCACATTTGGAAACTAAGATCCCTAACGGTCGAGTTTGCAAATTTGCTGATGATTTGAAAATAATCTTTCCAATTGATCCAAATAATGTCGAATTCTCCAAAAATAATGTGACACTAGATTTGTATGATTTAAGTAGATATTTGTTAACACTAGGGCTGAGAATAAACAGTAAAAAGACGAGAGCTTTAAAAATAGGTAACAGAACAGAATTTAATTATGTTTATTTTCATGATGCTGAGATTAATGATGTTTTTGAGATTAAACTTATGCAAGAAATTAAGGATTTAGGCATAACTATTCATTGTACGGCTTCTGCTGAGAGACATATTGAAAGGATAGTAGGCAGTGCCAAGAACAGATGGGCATTAATAAATAGAAATATTATATCGCATGAAATAAAATTTAAAATGTTTATAATATGGATTAGACCGATACTAGAATATGCTGCCGCTACTTGGAATCCCTTAACAAAGGGTTTGTCTAATAAGATAGAAGCTGTACAAAGAAAAGTTGTGAAACAAATTAGTCCTATCTCCTGCACTATATACGCCACTAGATTACAGTTTGTATCACTGCATCCTTTATGGTTTCGGAGAATGTGCTATTGCATAAAAGCTTTCCATTCGAACCAGTGGTCTGGTGCCTATATGAATCCCATAAGAAAGAGTCATGAAATTGGAACTAGATCTGGTCATTTTGCAATATCTCCACCATTGGTGGGGAATGTTGCGAGCAAGCTATTCTCTTTTTCAAAAATTTACAAAATTTACAATCAATTGCCAAAGGGGCTTAGAGAAACGCCTCCAACTAAAATGTCTTTTAAATTTTTATCTACCGAACTAGAAAAAGTGTTCAATCCTGCTGATATTTTTAATTTTGATTATGATAATACTTTCTCATGGTTAAATAAAAGACAGGATTAATTGTTTTTCAGCAACATAATTTCTCGAGATTCTATCTTCAAATTTTGTATTATTAAAACTGAAATGTTATGCATTATATCATCTTCTTAATCAACAATGCACACAATCAATTATTAGTCATAGTTCCCTTTTTTTCTTACAAATGTTATACTCGAATTATAACTTAAATTTTCCTAATTTTGATGAAGAATCTATCACTGTTTACAGCTGATCTTTCTGATGCTGATAAATTGTACAGTACAACTAATTGCACATATATATGTGATGTGATATCCTTTTATATTGTACATTTTCTAATTTTATTATTTGATGGAACATGTGTGGTTTGAATCCAAATAAAGATATTCTATTCTATTCTATTCCTATTCTACGTGAATTTTAGGACTTCCAGCGATCTGGCATCTATGGGGCTTACAGACACTAATAGGTTAGGGGCCTCAACAATATTAATCCATTTTTCTCTGAAGTTCGGATAGTCTTACAGTGTTATACACAGTAATTCCAATGCGTAACTTCTACAACTAAGCGAAATAAGTTCACTGTGACACAATAGTCCACCACGAGTTTCATCCGTATCGTGCGCGGTTCTGTCTATTTCATAAAACCCTATTAATTACAAATGAAATTGCAGTTCAAGAAATATCGATTAAAACTGCTTGAAATTAACAGAGATTGTTTCTAAAATCACCGTTAAGAGGAATATGTTATAAGAACAGATTTAGATTATTTGACCTTAAAGGGCACTGTATCGAACATCATTGGGTTTTAACACGGAGCTTCGTGTTACAATGGAACATTGCACGTGGGCACTCTCAAAATTAAGTTACTGTCGTTTGCTACTCAGGTTTTTCCATTGTCAAATAATTTGTTTGTTATCCAATTCTTTAAAATAGTTTACAACTTCATATCTGTGTGAGTTAACCTCTTCAATTTTTAAATATACACGATCTAAATATTCCAAAACTCTAGTTGGTTCCTTTATAATCTGTTTTAGATCATGAATAGAAAAAATATTGCTTATTTCACAGTCATGCATCTTATTAAAATCGCCGAAAACCACAATATTATCATGGCTGTCCAAAATTGATTGGAAAGAATGGAATAGAATAGAATAGAGTATCTTTATTTGGATTCACACCACACATGTTCCATCAAATAATAATTTTGGAAAATGTACAATATAAAAAAGATATCACATTACAAATATGTGAAATTAATCTCATGTAGATAAGTAAATCTTACTAGTTGTACTGTACAATATATCAACATTAGAAAGTTCGGCTGTATAGAGTAATAGATTCATCATCAAAAATAGGAAAAATTAAGGACTAATTCGAGTGTAGCATTATGCAAATAATGCGAACAATGACTTGCAATTGATTGTATTTATTGTTGTCTAACATGATGATATTATGCATAACGTTTCAATTTTAATAATACAAAATTTGGAGATAAAAATCTCAAGGAGTTATGTTGCTTATAACAATTATCCTAGTCCTTTATTCAAACATGAGAAAGTATTATCACAATCAAAATTAAAAATATCAGCAGGATTGTAGACTTTTAATAGTTCAGTAGATAAAAATTGAAAAGAAATGTTAGACAAAGGCGTTTCTCTAAGCCCCTTTGGAAATTGATTATAAATTTTGTAAAATTTCGAAACGGAGAATAACTTGCTCGCAACATTTCCCACCAAAGGAGGAGATATTGCCAAATGTCCAGATCTATTTCCAAGTTCATGACTTTCTTATTGGATTCATATATGCATTAGTCCACTGGTTCAAATGGAAAACTTTTATGCAATAGCACATTCTCCGAAACCATAAAGTTTGCAGTGATACAAACTGTAATCTAGTGGCGTATATAGTGCAGGAGATAGGACTAATTTGTTTCACAACTTTTTTTGTACAGCTTCTATCTTATTGGACAAAACCTTTTTTAATGGATTCCAAGTAGCAGCAGCATATTCTAGTATCAGTCTAATCCATATTATATACATTTTATGTTTTATGTCATTCGATAAGATATTTCCATTTATTAGTGCCCATGTTTTCTTGGAACTGCATACTATACTTTCAGTATGTCTCTCAGCAGAAGCTGTACATTGAATAGATATACCTAAATACTTTATTTCTTGCATATGTTTAATCTCAAACACATCATTAATAACAGCATCATGAAAATAAACATAATAAAAGTCTGTTCTGATACCTATTTTTAAAGCTCTCGTCTTCTTATTGTTTATTCTCAGCCCTAGTGTAATCAAATATCTACTCAAATCATACAAATCTAATGTCACATTATTTTTGGAGAATTCGACATTTTTTGGATCAATTGGAAAGATTATTTTTAAATCATCAGCGAATTTGCAAACTCGACAGTTAAGGATCTTAGTTTCCAAATGTGCAAATATAATTTTAAATAAAATTAGACCCAAACTTGATCCCTGTGGAATTCCACTTGTTACTCTTTTCGATTTTGATTTAAATCGTTTATTTGAATACTCATTCTTCGATTATATAAATAGTATCTAAGTAATCTAAAAATATTCGGATCAATATTCAATAAATTAATCGCATTCAAAATAGCCTCAAATGATATAGAGTTAAAAGTTTTTGAGATATCTATAAATACAATTAATGCATCTAACTTATTCTCATCTAATGTAATTACATGTTTCTACATAGAAAGCATATTAGTAGTTGTCGATGTTGACATATATCAAAATCATCCGGAAACATACATTCTAAATGATTTAGTACCAATTGTTCTATTATCTTCAAAAACGAAGGGAAAATAGAGATTAGTCTATAATCACTGACGCACGTTGGCTTAATTAATTTTGGCAACGGTTTAGCTACTATCGTTAGTATATCGAATGGTAATTTCCAATTCTTCTAAATTCTATTTATAAAATTGCAGAGCGCATTCAGAAAATTTAAAGGTAATTGAAGCAGGTTATCAATCGACATACCAAGGTGATCTTTTTTTATTTTTAACTTTAATTTTATCAATGCATCACTGTCAATAACAAGTCCTGATTCCTGGTCTCCCCAAGGATCAGATAGTTCCATGAAATTGCTTTCATTCTGTGGATTACATATTAAATTTCCAAATACTTTATCCAATTCACAGAGAAGTTCATACTCAGAAATTCATAATCAGTTTTACCCACATGTAATATAAGCTTTAACTTCTCCTTATATTTACTGTAATCTTTGAGGAGTTTGATTCTTAGTCTAGGATTAATCTTCATTTTGGCCAAAATAATTCGTTCTTATCTTTGATGGATTATCAGCAGTGATGAATTAATTTCTTTATCAATCAAATCTTACCTCATTTATTTAATACTACTGATAAGACTACACTTCATTATATTTTCTCGTTTAATTCTTAATTTACATAATTTCCTATTGATTCGTTTCGGTATAATATCCGTAAACATAGAAGCCTGAAATATAACAGATAATAACGATGAAACAGAAGAAACAAATTCGTCAGTGTTCGTGATATAAAAACTTTCATAATCAATCAGTATGCTTAACTCTCTAAAAAGTTTCCAGTTGATTTATGGAACATTGCACGTGTGCATTTTCAAAATTAAGTTTCTGTGTTTTGCTCCTCAAGATATTCCATTGTAAAATAATTTGGTTGTGATCCAATTCTTTGAAATAGTTTACAACATCATAACTGTGTGATTTCACCGTTTCAATTTCTAAGTATACATGATCTAAGTATTGCAAACCTCTAGTTCATTCATTTATAATCTGCTTGAGATCATGATTAGAAAGAAATTGATTATTTCATAGTCATGCAATTTATTATAATCACCTACCACCACAATATAGCAATGACAGTTCAAAATAGATTGAAAAGAATTGGTAAATGTTTGATCATCATATGAAGTAGCATACGGCGGTCTCTAAACCTCAGTTAAGATCAGATTATCGATTTGTATAGATAAAAAATCATTGATAGCATTATCTTCACTAGTATGTAAAATTTTCGCATTTAATACAGATTTACTATAAATGAGTATTCCTCCACCTCTTTTATCCAGCGACCTGTCTTTTCTAAATAAAGAATATTGAGGAATATCAAATCCTTGTTGAGCCAAGTTACAGTATATATTATAAAATCAAAATCATTACTTATTACAAAATTACTCAGCAAAATGTTTTTTGTTCTTAACACTTCTAAAGTTCGCATAATATAAAGTATATTTACAATACGTCTTATCTAAACAGTTAGCGACTTTTACTGGTTCAGCTTTGTTGGTTTCTTTATTGTTCTTTTGCCGGGTTTTGGGGCTATATTTCTCTTCCCCCCGTTGTCCACAACATTGGGCAACGATTCATCGTTTTTTGATATTGTATCTTCTCTCGATAAATTTCTTATATTAGCGTGATCAGAAGTAGACGGCTTCCGCTCCTGGTTGTTCTTTAGTTTTTTTACTTTTGCCAAATTCCGTTGGAGAAATGTTTTGTCACGTCAAATAAATATGCTATGAAAATTCGGATTCTCACCTTTCTTTTTATTGATGGCCACGATCTGCATATTCGTTGGCCTCTTTGATAGTTTTACAACCACAGGTCTTGGAAGATCGGATCGTTTTCCCACCCTATAACATTTAGCAATGTCAGCATGCGTCTCATCCTTGATCAAAACGTTTAATTTCTCAATTTCTTTTATTTCGGCATTTTCGTCAAGATTAAATAAATTTAGCTGATCTTGTTTGCTAATCCGCGCTGAGAATTCGTTCTCTTATATCTATAGTATTTCTTCCCCTGATTTTTTATTTTTGATTGGCTTGTCGTCTTTCAATATTATGTCAGCCAACTCAATCTATGGCTGAACATCTACATGTAAATTATCTAACTTCGGATGTAGTTCCTCAGTCAATTCAACAATTTGCGCACTTAAAGTTACATTTTCCTTCTCTGCTAGTTCCAATTTCGCTGCATGCACATCAATGTTAGTTTCCAATTTTGACATTCAATTTTTAATACGATTGTTCTCTTCCTTCAGCCCTTTCATAGTGTTCTGAAGGACCGTAACGATTTTGTCAATTTCAGTATGCGACAAAATCGGAGCCATTTCAAACCGCACGCCTAATCAAAAAAGGTGTTTAGCGCGGAGTGAATGATATTCATTTTACAAATAATTTGAAATAAATCAACGACCCAATTTAAAAAAACAAAATGTTATATTTTCCGTATGAATAAAAGCCCACGATTAAATCATAAAATGTTTTGCGTGGCGTGAATGATATTAACTATACATATAATCTGAATTAAATCATTGACCCAGTTTTGTAAACAAAACATTCTATTGTCCGATTGAATAATTTTTAAATAAATTTTTAAAATAGTTATGCAATTCGTGATTGATATTGGTATTAGAGATAATCTTAATCAAATCAACGACCCAATTTCAGGAATAAAATATTAAATTGGCTGCACGAATAATATCCCAATAAAATTTATTTGTACTTATTCAATGCGTGAATCATATGGATTTTGCAGATAATCTAAATTAAACAAATGAACCTATTTTAAACAAAAAAATATGATATTTTGGTCATATATAAAAGCCCACGAATAAATCATTAGGTGTTTTGCGTCGCGTGAATGATATTGATTTTAGAGATGATCCACATTGAAACAGGGACCAAAAATTAAAAACAAGAAATTCTATAGACCTCATAAATTACATCGCAAGGATATTTTCTTAGTTATTACTGAAGGCGTGGATGATATTGATTTTAAAGATAAAATGAATTAAATCAATCATCCAATTTTAAAATGAAAATTTTCTATTGTCAGTATGAATAAAAGCCCACGACTAAATAATATGTTAATACAAATTAACAATAATTGATTGCGCGGGTGGTGGTAGCAATGCTTTAAATCAAGTTTGCGAGCTTGAAATAAACACCAACCCCATTGTATTTAAACAGTCGTCGAACAACATAACAAAACTACCGCCAGCTGCAACGCACTGATGCGTTTCGACCTTCCATAATCATCATCAGAGTACGACAGCAAACTGACTATCGAGGATAAAACCGCATTGAATATATATAGAAATCAAATTTAGATATGCGGTTCTCACCTCTAGCAGTCTTGTATACATTGAACTTGACTGGAAATGTCGGCTGCACAATTTCTATGCAGTCACGAACATTAACTGTTTGCAGCTTTCGACACATATACATATATAGGCAATAGAGTTAAACAATAATTTATTGCGCGGGTGGTGGTAACAATTCTTTAAATCAAGATTGCGAGTTTGAAGTCGATTGACGGTAGTTTTGTTATGTTGTTCGATGACTGGTTAAATGCAATGGCGTTGGTGTTTATTTCAAACTAGCAAACTTGATTTAAAGCATAAATAATTAAGTGTTTTGTGTGGCGTGAATTATATTTATTTTACAGATATACTGAATTAAACTAATGGTCAAATTTTAAACTCAAATAATTCTATTGCTAGCATGAATAATATCCCATGACAAATCTTTAAGTTGTTATGTGAGACGTAAATGTTATTTATATTGCATTTAATAAATAATAATAATAATAATAATAATAATAATAATAATAATAATAATAAATAAATCTATGATATGATTTCAAACAAATTATTTTTTGCGGAATAGGTAAAAGCCCACGACTAGTTATGATGCGTTTTGCTTGGCGTGAATGAAATTGCTTTTACATACAATTGAAATACATAATCGACAAATTGTTCTATTGTCGGCATGATTAGCAGACCAACACAAATTTATTAGTTACTATTCTAGGCGTGAATTATATTTGCAGATAATCTGTAAAAAACCAATAACTCTATTTTAAAAGCAAAAATGTTATTTGGTTGGCATGAATGAAATCCCACTAGCAAAGTATTTAATAGCACGGGGAGGGGTTGGGGAGGGGAAGGTTATCATTAACATCAAGATAGTTCAATCTGGTGAAAAATAAATATAAGCGAAGTTCCATTTGACTAGACAAGATCAATTGGAGATAGTCCGTGAAGTATCAGATCTTCAAGGTGAATGTGAGATCGAAAACAAAGATGAAGATGAAAAGATGGCGGCCCGGAGGTAGACGTCGACCGTTGGAGTCCGTTGTCGTGACGAACGAAATGATGGAGTCGGCAGGATTGAGGCGAGCGAGTCTTGCAAGGATCGCAGGCATCTGTAGAACGTGATCGAGATTAAAATAAGACCAGGGAGAGTCGAAGTCCGAAGCGAACCGTTGGTGGATCGGTAGGGCTGTTGGGTTTCCGGTCCTCCGCTGAAACAAGAAGAAAAGAAAAGAGTTGGATGAGCAAAACGTAGTAGAGTATCCGCAACGTGGATATAATGGGGTTAGGAATGGGCTGAGAGGTGGTATTAGTGAATCTAGAAGAAAAGAATAAGACAAGAGAGGTAGAGTGGAAGATGGCTGCCTGATGGATTTAACCCTACGAAGTTAGTTAAGAAGATAGCCTGGGGTGGAGTAAATGTTATGGATTGAGAAGGAACCAGTTTCGTTTCCAATCAGGTCGTATCACAAAGAAATTTGTTGAAGGAGTACTGATGGGCTGCCTTTTTGAAGTCGTGCTGGGGTAGAGGAGTTTTATGTCTAGTGAGGGAGAGCGTTAGAGAAGGCCGTTAGTGGCTTTAGGAGAAGAGATGGGTTCTGCTAAATGCAAGGTGGAGTGTATGGTAGAGGCTTGGATAGAAGAGTTACTAGAACGTGTGGCGTAGTGGTGACTTGGGTGGGCAAAGTTGGAGAGTGGTAAGGAGAGTTGAGATCTTATGGATAAAAGAAATGACTCGAAGGTGACGTGTGAACCAAAGCGGAAGAAGGTTAGCTCAGAAGTAGGCGTTCCCTGTAGTTTTGGCAGTTCGGGAAGACTCGCTTAAGAAATCTGGAGGATACCTGTTCAATGGTGTACGAGGAGGCGTGGGTGAGAGGACAGTAGAATTCGCTGGCGTAGGAAATGAGGGGCAGAACGTAGACCTTGAATAATGTGAGTTGGAGAGTGGGATTGTTAGTCTTAAAATTTCGATTTTTAATGGCTTAACTTTGTTGGTTTCTTTATAGTTCTTTTACTGGGTTTTGAGGCTACACTTCTCCTCTCTGCGCTGTCCACAACATTCAGTAACTATACATTTTTTTGTAATTTGTAATAATATTAGCTGGTCTTGTTTAATATTACTTGCCAAAACTCCATTCACTAGTATATTCAGAATTTATTCGCCTGATGTATTGTTTTTGGTTGATTTATCTTCTTCTGGTTGTTGTATCTGCCAACTATACCCATGGCTGAATATTGTAGAGGCTCCACACCTGTTTGTAACTGAAAACCCCTATATGCCAAGTCTTTTTCACTCCTTATATATCCATTTGAATCTGATAAGCTATAATTCTCATTCACTTCTATCAAATTCAAGCCTCCTATATCTTGAGATAATTTACTTGTTTCCTCAAACTTAAGATTAGCTTACATGCTGATCGTACTTAATTATTAATTTAATTACTTCGTGTTAGGCAAACGGACTGTGTACTTCTTACGTAGCAAAACACCCGATCTAATATCCTGGAAAGATATAAGACGTGAAAAACAGGATTATTATATTACCTGTTCCAGAACGTCCACAAAATGTACGATTTAAAAGAAAAAATGATAGCACATGTATATTGCGAAATTCGAGTAATTATAAACGTAAATTAGAGAAAAGAAACAATTGCAGCTTGCTGAGGAAGTCGGGCCAGTCAAGTACAGATTACCAAAACTGAATTTAAGCACAATTCAAAAGTATATATACTGTCAGTTATTTTAATAAAGATTGTTCTAGAAAATAAACGAGTAATTTCTTTTTAAATAAAATTCGTTTCAATCAGCCAAGGTGGTTTAAATTTATCAATTAATGTTGCTTTATTTTTGTCGGAGGAAATATCTTCCTTAAAAGCATCAATCTTTAAATTATTAATCTTCACATGTAGCGCATTGGCCAACTCTCCAATTTTCAAGCTTAGAGTATCATTTCTTTTCTCAGCTAATTCCAATTTTGCTGCATTTATACCAACGTCAGATTCTAAATCAGACATATTATTTTTAATGTCTAATCATGACTTCAGCCAATGAATGACTCCATAGTCCTATTAAAGACTACCAACCGTAGTACTGATTATGTATACCAATTAACGTTGCATAGATGTCTAGTTGGGACGTTATAGTTTTACCCGTTACATTACATACGGCTTCGTTTCTTTTCATTCACCTTTTTAATAGAACAGATCCACTAAAGTCTCCTTATAAGTTTAGTTAAAATAAATCAATATTGTTTATTCATATTTCAGTACATTACTCTGATATTTCAATATAAAATATATTAAAAGTTCTATATCTTTTGTTTTATATTTTGATGTATATTTTTGTGCTTTTGTTCTTATCTAAGATTTATAAATCAAATTTAGTTTATATTGTATTACGGTCGTACCGCATAGGATGTATAAGCCCCTTCGTTTATTTACAAAACTTGTAACAAAAAATAACTTGCGTAACTGCGCTCGTTTCTATTGTCCAGCAACTGTTAATCCGAATCGCAATCCTGAGATTTCTTACACAAAAGTACGAAAATTGTTTTTAATTGTTTAGTTATTTATCAATAATGAGTGGCAGAAATCATCTAGTGGGAAAACCTTTCCTGTGATAAACCCCTCAAACGGAAAAGTTATTTGTGAAGTTGCTGAAGCAGATTCTAGAGACGTCGAAAGAGCTGTAGATTCAGCATCTAAAGCTTTCGAGTATGGTTCTGAATGGAGAAGAATGGATGCAACCGAACGAGGAAACCTTCTACAAAATTTGGCTTCTTTAATAGACAGAGATCGTGCTCATCTTGCGGTAATCATATTTGCATATATCGAATGGTCACTATCATAATATTGGTGCTTATTTCCTTCTAAGTACCCTATGCTTTACGTGTCTTAATCAATGTTGAGATCTGGATATAAACATCTGACATATTATATACATACATTTTTCAGTATAAACTAAGTGTTGTATAGTGCTGAGAAGGTGATTGATCTAGTAATGGGCCAGGTTTCTTCTAGTAAGATCGCAATAATAATAATAATACATTTATTTGGCATCAAAGGCCAACTGGCCCAACCATTGAAATAGCAAATCAAGGGTAGGATATGTGGAGGTGAGTGGAATTGTGACTAGCAAAGTATTTAATAGCAGGGGGAGGGGTTGGGGAGGGGAAAAGTTATCATTAACATCAAGATAGTTCAATCTGGTGAAAAATAAATATAAGCGAAGTTCCATTTGACTAGACAAGATCAATTGGAGATAGTCCGTGAAGTATCAGATCTTCAAGGTGAATGTGAGATCGAAAACAAAGATGAAGATGAAAAGATGGCGGCCCGGAAGTAGACGTCGACCGATGGAGTCCATTGTCGTGACGATTGAATTGATGGAGCAAAGCATGGACATGGATGGAATCAGCAGGATTGAGGCGAGCGAGTCTTGCAGGGATCGCAGGCATCCGTAGAACGTGATTGTGATTAAAAGAAGACCAGGGAGAGTCGAAGTCCGAAGCGAACCGTTGGTGGATCGGTAGGGCTGTTGGGTTTCCGGTCCTCCGCTGAAACAAGAAAGAAAAGAGTTGGATGAGCAAAAGTAATTGTTATCATCGCCCGCGCAACCAATGTTCGCTTAATTATTCTTTATTTGTCCGTGATGCTATCATATACCCGCAATGTGTTTTAGTTTGCCAATTAGTTTACAAACTACAACAAATTTGGAGTGGCCTAATCGTATCCAGTACCAGCAATAAACCATGTCGGTATACAAAAATTGTGAGTAGAAATGGCGTCTGTAGCAACATGCTTACTTTATATTATCGTTGCTGTATTTTTACCGTCATTCAATTCTACGTTCAATTTCCTTAGTTGATGCTTTTAATGTGAACAATCTTATCCAATCAGCACTAAACCGTTATATTATTTTATTCCGGTACTTCTATGCTATCGCTCTAACAATAAAAAATTGAATATTTCAATATTAAATTTGAAATACAGTGCAACAATAAGTTGTCGTATGTTGGAATATGAAGAATTGATTACGTATGTGTTTTCCAGATTTGATTTACTTTCATGAGTAATGCTACTTTTATTATTATAAATGAACCTGTATCACCAATATTCTAAAACGATTTTGTGCATTTTAGGCTCTTGAAACTCTGGACAATGGCAAACCGTTTTCGGATTCGTACAATATTGATCTGACTATGGTAGCCAAATGTTATAGGTATGTACGCCATTAACAGTTAATGTAGTCAATTAATTCAATGCCGCGTTTTGCGTACGCGGGTAATAGTTTTACACGGGCAGTTACACAAAGATCCGATTCTTCACACTTTCCGATTTTGTTTTGTCTTTGATCGGGTTGAATTCTTTTTTCAACTGGAAATGCGGTTCTATCACATCTTTGTTTACTGGCGACGTTTCGGTGCCTACTTTCCAGCACCATCCTCAGGCAACACAGTACAAACTTCACAATAGCAGATTTAAGCAAATGTGGTAACCTCGTTCCAAAACCATTCTATTTATATATATTTGACTCAACACTATTTTAATCATAGAATTTGTCTCAGTAACTAAACTCAATATATAACTATTTATAATTAGCAAACCAATCATTACCTCACCTATACCTCATCTCATCTCGTATGCAGAATATTTTAGGGGAGAGAGACAGTATCGAACCTTTTGTTATTTGTTATAACTGTATTGCGATACGATATTATATTTAGATATATATGTATATAGATATAATGAATTATTTTAGTCATATGAGCAAATATTCTTATGCGATTAGTTCCAATGAGTTGATTAATTTCGCAATGTGCTTACGATTAGTTTTTTTGAAAAACGTTAGTTGTCCAGGCTATCTCTATCTTTCTCTCTTTAATCGTTCACCTAAGCGTCGATATAACATTCACTCTCCATCCATCTACGTAACTTGCTGCTCCATATTTGAACTAATTTGTTGCTATGTGCGCAATACCTCATACACCATTGTATACATTAGAGTTCCCGGCTTTAAATAAAATACAATATATGACATTCAAGGTTTTAGTTTTTTTATCATTTTTGAATTTTGATTACCGTGACATCGTAGCAATACAGTTATAACAAATAACAAAAGGTTCGATACTGTCTCTCTCCCCTACAATATTCTGCATACGAGATGAGATTACGTATACCGGGAATTTGAGATAGGTGAGGTAATGATTATAAATAATTCAAAAGAATAATTATAAATAGTTATATATTGAGTTTAGTTACTGAGACAAATTCTATGATTAAAAATAGTGTTGAGTCAATTATATATAAATAGAATGGTTTTGGAACGAGGTTACCACATTTGCTTAAATCTGCTATTGTGAAGTTTGTACTGTGTTGTGTTGCCTGAGGATGGTGCTGGAAAGTAGGCACCGAAACGTCGCCAGTAAACAAAGATGTGATAGAACCGCATTTCCAGTTGAAAAAAAAGTATTCAACCCGATCAAAGATAAAACAAAATCGGAAAGTGTGAAGAATCGGATCTTTGTGTAACTGCCCGTGTAAAACTATTACCCGCGTACGCAAAACACGGTATTGAATTAATTGAATTGTACACACTGCAACATAATTTCAAAAAGTTAATGTAGTCGTTATCGTATGAGTCTAAATTGCTCAAATTTCACAGAAAATAAAAATTATCAATGGAGACTGATTGAAAATATTGCTTTTATCCTGATTAAACTGTGTATTTTATTGTATGCTTGTTAAAATTTTTATTAAAATGTATATTTACATATATTTTATTATATATATATATATATATATATATATATATATATATATAAAATGTTTATTTTGATGATCAAGTTCTTTGTCGATTATCCGTGCTCAAAGTATTAATTTTCAACTGAATTTAAGCTTGGCCAATAGAGTTCACAATTGTGGAACGCCTATGCGAAGCAAGGTACCAAGTAAATAATTTATTAACGTAAATGAGCATTCATTTTGTTTTATTGTTCTGTTAGGTTCTATCGATAAACCCGAGGGTCTTTACCTTCTGCACAGGACGATTATTCAAATAGCATGTCTCATGGGGAGCAGAATTGCATTGCGAATGTCCTAGTGTGTCTCATGTGGACCTAGCTTACGGGGAAAATCGATACTTCTGCCATCCCAATGCGAAAGTCATCCATCCAAGTATAGTGTCACATTCTATTCATTGCATGCGGTGACAGCCCTACTTGCCTATAATCTTTCATTTGGCCTATGCTTTATTCAGCGTAGGTAAGCTGGTTCTCGGAGTTGAAAATGTGTACTCTAAAACTCTCCGAAATTCCGCTAATAAAAATACCGATTTATTTGTAAAAAAATTGTCAAATTTTGTCTCTGTGGCCTTTAGTCGCGTTCCGACATCTTTGTGATTAACGGTGATTTGTATACCTAACTAGGGCAAGACTGGACGAGAAATGGAGATGTAGGGGAATGGACCCTAGCTTAAAATAGCTGTAATAGCGTCAACTTGCTCTCCCATCTTGCCTTTAGCCTTAACCTGGTTTTGGTTAACTCAGTTTTTTCTGCACCACATGCAGCATTATTAAGATTCCGCTCCGTGCAACATCCCATACTGCGTCTGAATACTGGTGCACTCATAACAGGTACACTTATGCAGAGTAACTTTGATGGCGGCTAAATCTCTGCTGAATCACCCGTAGCAAAAGAAACATTACTTGGAAATTTTACTAATTTTATAAACTGTAATTATATTGTTTAAAAATAATACTTAAATGAGCGATACTGAAAGTGAATACAGAAACCACATTGAGTAGTGTTGAACTACATTTTTATGCCTAAAAGTGGCTACAATTTATCAGTCAATTTATGTTAGGAAATACATTTCGTTGTACAAGAACAATTTGCAAAATCATTTTTGGGGCCACATTGAGAAACGGTGAATTTTGCTACGTTCAACATCGAGGTTTGTCTATAATTTATTTCTCAGGGTGATTACATGCGGCCAATAATGCGAGAAAAACAAGTTGTTGTATTTGGCTCTTAAATTCTGGAAATTTTTCTTGGACACAACATATGAGATGAGTATTTTTCATCTATTTATAGGGGTTTCTTTTGCCAACATCTTTTTAAATCATCAATTTTTTACTTTTATATTGTGCCATACATTTGAATAGTGGAAAGCTCTATACATTAGTTTTCGATTTTTCCCATCACTAAAAATTACTACGGGATCTATGAAGATATTTCGCAGGTTGGGCCAACAAAAATCATGGCAAAGTGATACCGGCCGATGGGAACATGATCTCTTTCACCCGTCATGAGCCGACCGGCGTCTGTGGTCAAATTATTCCGTGGAATTTTCCATTGCTGATGCAAGCCTGGAAGTTGGCACCTGCGTTGGCCATGGGTAACACAATTGTAATGAAGACAGCCGAGCAGACTCCTCTTTCGGCATATCATGTGGCGAGCTTAATAAAGGAAGCTGGTTTTCCTCCGGGCGTCGTTAACATTCTATCTGGGTAAGCTAATTTTGTTTGCTCACTTCTGTTGAAGGCACGTACGATCGTACAGTTGCATATTTTGGTAAATTTTATACATACGTTTTATTTATTTTAACATTTTACACATTATAATCTCTATTTATAATTGTATCAGGAAAATCTCATTACAGCTACTGACATTTAACATAACAAAACTACCGCCAGTCGCAACGCACTGACGCGTTTCGACCTTCCTTGATCATCATCGGAGTACGACGGCAATCTGACTAGCGAGAATCAAACCGCATTGCATATATGTGGAGGGCAAAATTATGGGAAAAAAATTGTCGGTGTCATTTGAGTATACCCATTATTCCGTGTCAGTTGAAGCTAGACGTTTACGTGTACTCCGCAATTATTGTGCTAAGTGGGAATTGCTGAAATAATAGCAAGCGTGCCAGACGCGAAGGCCAAGATTCACCTGCTAAATCCATTTACGATTTGCCCTCGCTTTCGACAAAAATGTATCATTGCTACTACAGAGTTTAATTTCATTGCCGGTTTAGTCTTTGCAGCGGTCATCTCAACACCCTTCGTAGTGGTAATCGATTTTGGTGGCCGCTTGTTCTAGAATACGCTGACGATATTTTTCGGATGGCAGGAAAGTAAGACGAGCTTCTGAGAGCCATTTATTGTGCTTGGGATTTGTCTATCAATTATGGTCCCGAAATAAATGCATAAAAGCGGTCGTTCTGGCCAACTTTTATCTTGAGCCTGTTAAATGTCGCCCTACTGCCAGTCATCAAGGACTTCGTTTATTTAGGATCTCTGGTGATGCAAGGCAGATTAGCTTCTGTGAATATTTCTCGACGTATTTGCTCTTCCGATGCTGGTTCTTGAAAGTTTCTAATACGGTAAGCACGAAGTCCAAGAATTTCAAGTTAAACACACTGTCGATCCTACTGGATGCTGTGGAGGCCTGGGAGATACACTGTAGATGCCAGCAGCTGGACAGCTTTATAAATCGATATATTTGCTATATTTGGTGTAGGTAACTGACAGTTGAGCATCAGGTGACATTAATCATTAGAAAAATTTATTAGCCAACCAGTGATATACAGCTACTATTTAACGCTCCATAACAATCGAACCTTATTGCTGAACATCAATTTCGCTAGTTTGTGCACAGTTTAAGCAAGCCAATTTCACATCCTGTTCGCCAGGCCACCGTAGTAACTCTAGTGGTCGGCTGGATACTGTTATTTGCGATGTTGGCCACTTGATCGCAAAACGCGTACTTTCACTAACCAAGAGACAAGTTAATGAGCGGAAATATTTGCGAGTCTAGCGGCTTTTCTGTATCCCACTATGTGGGATATCTAGTTTCTCGTTTTCTTACTGTTTTTATTTCTTCGTAAAGTTAAATATTTTAAGGCTTGGCTTTTTTCACTTCATCATGCTTCAACTTGTCTTATTGCAAATCTATCCATTTGAGGCTTTGCTTTGCGTTTTTAATTGTCAGTTTTGGTGAAACTGCTGGTGCGCCATTAGTGCGTCATCCACGTGTCGACAAGATTGCGTTCACCGGTAGCACTGAAGTCGGCATGTTAGTCGGACAAGAGGCCTACAAGTCCACCAATCTGAAACGTATTAGCTTGGAATTGGGCGGAAAAAGTCCAGTTATTGTCTTTAAGGATGCTGACTGTACGTGCATTGAAATCAAAGTGAAGTTTAACACATTTTGAAGAATGTCGATTTATACAATACTATAAATGTGACTGGCGGTTTTTTGTCGTATTCTGCGACTGTTTAGAGACTGTTGGATTGGTATTTATCTCAAGCTCGCTAATTTTATATGAAGAATGTTAGAAGTAGAAGGTAAATTATTTTTAACTTCTTATTATCAATTGATACCACATGTACGTTAAAACGAATTATCTGTTAGTACATTTGTAAAAATTTTGTCACATTTGATTACCATGTTCGTGGGTTATTTTTTATATCCACATTTGTCAGCTGGATATGCCGACACTCATTTCTGAGTGTCTTTATTGGCAGTCTGCTCATCACACAACGTATAAACAAGTAATAATTCATGAGACAAATTTCGTTTTAACGGCTTTATTTAAACCTAAGTCTAGCTGATTTAACTAACATAAATGGATCTGTTCAAAGGACGGATAAAGAATCTTACAAAAACGTTTTACATGCAATTATGCTTTTAAAGCAATTCATCCAATAGGCCGGTTTCGTCCTTATTTGGAAATCATCACGTATTAGCCAGAATTTGCCGCGGACAGGACTCGAACCTAGGCACGTCTGCTTCGGAATCTGGTGCTCTAACCACTGAGCCATTCTGCCGCACGCTACACTGCACACAATTTTCAGTTATATACTAACTAATGTAACTTGGTTAGTCTATTTTTCCTTTAGGTGGAGCTCATATGGCATCCATTTAGACCCAAAGTTCCACCTAACCATCCCCAATCTGTCATTACTGAACAGACACCACACTACATGGGGAAGTGGTATTGAAATGAACATTTATATAATTAAACGAACATTGGTTGCGCAGGTGGTGATAACAATTATTATAATCAAGGTTGCGGTCTTGATATAAACACCTGACCCATTAATTACTTACATTGAGAGTTACGACTACTTCTGAACAACTGTTACTGCAGCAAATCCATGCACTCTGGCCTTGAACGATATCAGTTATAACATTTCGCGGTAAGCATGACATCAAGGTTGCGGTCTTGATATTAACACCTAACCCATTAATTACTTACATATGTCAGTATAAACTAAGATTTGTATAGTGTAGAAAAGGCAATTCATCCGGTAGACCGGTTTCATCCTTATTGGGAACTCATCATGTACTGGCCAGAATTTGCCGCGGACAGGACTCGAACCTGGGTGCGATTGCTTTGGTATCTTGTGTACTAACCACAGCCACCCTGGTGCACATTGCACAGGATGAATTCCTTTAATTACACTATACAAAATTTAGTATAATGATGACGCAACTTACAACAGTACCTAAAGATTTGATTGTTTGATGTGAGAATTATTGTTTACTAAATAATTAGTAACAATTACCTGGCTCGACGCTTGGTTAATCACATATACGGTGGGGCACATACCCTCTTAAGGTTTATTTCTAATAAATGCCTATGCGCCAATAATAAGCGTATGATTAGTGTCAATTAAACAATAATTGATTGCGCGGGTGGTGAAAAACTATTTAAATCAATTTTTTCAGCTTGAGATAAACACCAATCCCATTGTATTTAACCAGTCGTCGAACAACATAACAAAACTACCGCCAGCCGCAACGCTCTGACACGTTTCGACCTTCCATGATCATCATCAGAGTACGACGGCAAACTGACTAGCGAGGATCAAACTGCAATGTATAAATATGGAAAGAAAAATTAGATATGCGTCTCTCACCTCTAGTAGTCTCGCAGACATTGTACTTGAATGGAAATGTCGGCTGAAAAAATTCTATGCAGTCACGAACTTTAACTGTTTGCAGCTTTCGCCATATATGTAGATAATACAGTTAAACAATCATGGGTTGCGCGTGTGGTGGTAAAAATTATTTAAATCAAGTTTGCGATATAAAGATAAACACCAATCCCATTGTATGTAACCAGTCGGGGAACAACGTAGCAAAACTACCGTTTGTCACACATACGAATGCGTTTCAACCTTCCGTGATCATTACCAGAGTACGACGGCAGACTGACTAGCGAGGGTCAAACCTCTATTAATATATTAGGAAAGAAAATATACATATATGCGATAGTCACACTTAGTCAAACTTACCTTGTTTTTGTCAGTTCAATGACTGACGGTAGCCTTTCTATGCTGTGCGATTGGTTAAATTGAGGCTCGAAAACTGGATTCAAGTAATCATTTTTCATTTTCAACGCTGCCTAATTACGACATATCGCACTTCCTTAATATAAAATAATATTCAGTATATCTTAATTATGTTATTGTTAAAGCAAGGTATTTTATCTAGCAGATTCTGATAGGGTGTCGAGTTTGTTAGATAAATTCCTAGATGAAGTTCTTGAACTTGTGTATGTGTGCAAAATGCCTCTATTTCATGTTAAAACGTTGAAGTTAGGCGTATCTTCATCCACCTTAAATTATCATAATGAGTTATTTTTGGAAAGTACAAGGTTTGTTATGAAAAAACTACTTCGTTTTCCAGTTATCAATATGTTTTTGTTTTACTTGGGAACAACAAGCCTTGAAAGAAAATCTCTCAAATATTAGGATGTTATTTTTTTATTTGAAATTGTTGTGATGAATCAGACAAGTGATTGAAAACTTATGTTAAAAAGGAACACGTAGAAAGAATTTATCATTTTTATGTATAAAACTATCAATATGTCCGACGAGGGGAGAATACGAATCGCGAAAGCTAGAGTAGCTTTCTCGAACCTTCGTCATTTGTGGAGAAACGCGAATATTTCACTCTGCCTTAAAGGTCGTGTTTACAATGCATCTGTACGCGCAGTCTTACTATATGCAAGTGAAACTTGACCTCTTAGGGTTGATGATTTGAGACGCTTACAGGCATTAGACCATCGTTGTTTGAGATGTATAGCACATGTTGGTTACCAACAACGAATAACTAACGCTGACATCCGTAGGCGTGTTTTTGGATCTGACAATAAGTGCTTGTCGTTAGAAAAATAAATAAGGCTCCATCACCTTCGTTGGCTCGGTCAAGTTTTGCGTATGTCCTCATTTCGATTGCCCAGTAGAGCTCTGTTCTCTCATCTACGTTATTGCTACTTACAAGCACTTATAATTTATTTGTATTTTAAAAATTAGAACTTATGATTTTACGCATACCATGCATTGTTCATGTATTTTTCGCAATGTTTACAGAAACAATTAAGCGATTAGCAACTTCGTGTAATCAAGCAAATCGTGTCTGTTGTAATCGGTTTCGAGTTGGGGTTGATGACTGCAAATTGTTATGCGCGATTTTGTCACGAAGTTAAAACACGTCTATTATTTTGTGCAAGTTACATTTCAAAGAGTAACCAAGTTTAAATTTCACGTAAGCGGATAAGTACTGCTTATTCATTTCTTTCTACTTTAATTCCACTAATACAACTTTTTTCATGCTCTTTACTGAAAAAATATCGTATCATTTTTCTTCCATCGTTTGAGATTAGATTTCTGTTTTTGCGTCAGAGTGTCTCAGTGGCTAGGGTCACAGTCTCCGAATCAGACGTGCCCAGGTGCGAGCCCTGTCCGCGGCAAATTCTGGAAAGTACATGATGAGTTCTCAATAAGGAAGAAACCAGCCTACTGGATGTACTGCAACCTTGATTAAAAGTAATTGTTATCACCGCCCGCGCAAACAATGTTTATTTAACTATATCACTTTTAATAAACTTTGTGAAATTATCAATCATTAGACTGAGGGTGCTAATCCGCTGTTGTAGTTGTTCAAACTGGGAATACTAGTATCGACCTGGTGCAAATTTATAGCCTACACGTGACTAATTGTGTAATGGTTATGAGGCAGCGAGGTATTGTTGTAGTAGGCTGATGAGATGCTATGTGGATGTGCAGTGTAGGCATGTATCCTGTAAAATGTCAACTTTTCTCCTTTTTCGTGCCAACTGCTTTATTTTTCACTGAATTTGTATTTCATCGGTGTTTACTTGCATTTGCTTCCACCTTCCAATTGTAGTGGACAAGGCGGTGACCGCGGCGCACTTTGGCCTGTTCTTCAACCAGGGCCAGTGCTGTTCAGCTGGCTCGCGCATCTTTGTGGAGCAGAGCATATACAGTGCATTTGTAGAGCGTAGCGTTGCCCTGGCTAAATCACGCAAGGTTGGCGATCCATTCGAGCTCGCCACACAACAGGTAGCTTTTTGGACTGTCTTTTCTCAATTAAAACTAAGTAATCGCCATTAGGCACGAAACGAATGTGCATGAGATTATACTTTCCGTTCATGCTTCCTTTGGTTTATCCTTCTGGTCACAACTGAACTAATCTGTAACTAGGCGCGTAACACCTAATACATATCTGCATATATATTAGTTCTTCGCAACAAACAGTATTTAACTGTTATATGTTGAATTGAATGATGTCATGCTTACCGCAAAATGTGATAACTTATATCGATCAAGGCCAGAGTGTATGGATTTACTGGAGTAACAGGTCTTCAGAAATAGTTGTAATTCTCAATTTCGGTGGACTATAGCATAAATTGATATCCATCATGTTGGTACCATGTACCGACTCGGCAACCATAGTGTAAGTACCATGTAACTTTTCAGTTCCAATAATGTTGTTTGGTTACTAACACAATAGCCATAGTATTAGTACCCTTCCCACAGTCTCGGTATATATATTATATAGTGTCGAGTTAGCGATTGAAGTCGCATTTTCGAGACTTTATATGATGTTAGCTTCACTACTGCAGGTTTACACATTCGTGTAGGAGATTGTATCGTCCTATTATCCCACATTCTTCACCCAAATATATAGTGGTTAAAGGGCGTAGTACCGGCTCCTACTGATTTGTCGCCAGTAAGCACGAAACGAATGTGCACGCGACTATACTTTCACGTTCATGCTGCCTTCGGTTTATCCTTCTGGTCATGTTGAACTAATTTGTAACTAGGCGCTCAACAGCTAATACACAATTGCATATATATATATATATATATATATATATATATATATTAGTTGTCCGCCACAAACATTACCTAGTTGTTACGTAATTAATATGTTTTGAAGGATAGAATTAACTGAAAATATCCACCAATTTGTGTTTCTAGCTTTTTGTTGTCTTGAGTTTTTATTGTGTAAATCGAATTAGATTCCAAAATGTTTGTCAACGCCTTGCTTTAATGAAATACGGATTATTCGTCTCCAAATTCTAACTGTTGTTATTCACTTGATTTCGTTTGTCTAAGCTATATAGTAGGTGTAAACGATGTTGACTTGTTTGTGGCTTAAAAATCTTTTTAGTAAAGATCGAATGCTTATTTCCAGAATAAATGTGGCAAAATATGATATTGCGACTTGTATGCGATCAAAGTTAATTCACAGGTAGAATAAGAAATTAAATAGGTGCTGGAGCCCGCTGTGGCTACATTTAAAGTAAATTTAGTGTGAAATTGAATGTCACATGCCTTCTTTTTTAAAGACGCTTTTATCCTTTCGGTTGACGGTCAAGTGGACTTTGATGTTTCAATCTTAATACCTATATTTCATCGCCAGTAAAGTGTAGAGTTCGGTAGATGACACCGGAAAGTGTTTGTGGTCCACTTGCAGGAATACGCATTTTTTGCTGTTAGTAATTTTTGTGCAAATGTCGGATTGCCGTCCGAATTCTCCACGACCTGTTTCACTTTCTTTGATTCATACTGATAGATTCAGCCTTGTACGTGGGTGTGAAATTTCATTAATGAATAGGAAATTCCGGAATTGTTATCGTTGGCATACCTCTGCTGTTCTTTAGCATGAAATTGGGATATTTTTCAGGTTATGCATTAACACCTCTGCTCAGACTTTCGAGACGACGTCAACTGACACATTAAAGGAGCGTCACTGCATGATGATGTTCCCTTGGGCTTCTTAACAAAATGACCTATGGATAGAAGTATCGCATTCTACAGTAAACATAAAGTCTATCGCCTGCATGCGTGCAAGTGTCACTTTCAGTGTTTAACCGTAATAATTTCTTGTCTGACAACCGGCGGGTTCCGGCAAGTACTTTATGAATGCCAAATAAGGAAGGACCAGGTCTACTTCATTATTTGAAATTTCTATATTGTGCGGTGTTTTAATATATGCTGAAATCATATCAATAATGAAATCCTGCTATTTTACTTTAATTGAACATAAGATACCCAGTTGGGATTATGTTTGTCCTTCAACGACAGGTAGGAGATGGCTAGTCTGAAGTTTAAGTCAAAAACCGTGTCGAATAGCAAAAGCATTTTGGTCAAGCATGCAAAACATTTTTCATAATTAATTTCCTCGTCTTATAACGAGGCTGTTTTCTTCTGGTTGGATCAGGCTGTTTGTTTTGAAGAGAGTACTTCGGATTTTCAGTATTTGCTTGCCTAGTTTTAACAGCCACGTTACGGAAAATGCTTCCAGGCTTAATTTCCGCAAACAGATGAAGCTCATTCAAAACGTCAGTTAATTCATTAAAATATGCTAGAATACTGTTTAATTTCATGTTATATTTTTCCGCAAAAGGAAGTCCCAGGCGATGAAAAAGTAGGTCACATTTCACAAAATCTCCTTTGAGTGAAGCACACATGACATCTTTACGTGTATTGGCCAAATTTCGTGATCTTATTACTCATTCAGCAGGCAAAAGAACTAGTTAGGTCGTCTTGGATCGCGATGGGTATATTTCCAGTGTGAATGACTTGATTACTGGGCCGAAATTTTGAGTCGACACCAAGGGTGATGCAGCGGAAAATCTGAAAGAGTCATTCTGCATTCTTACAAAGGGAAAGATCACGCAGATTGATTAGATAATCTATAGAAATTAAACCTAGAGATCGTGTTATGAATGAACCAGCAGTGGCAGAATCGTTGGGTTCTAGTCGGAATCCAGCATTAGCTAATGGTGGAAAAAACAAATGCGCGAATCAGTATCTGAAGCTAGGTCTAGTAAAAGATTAAGATCATCTGATTAAGGCGATTATTATCTAATTAATGGTTAATAAATTATTGAGAATATGCTTCATTTAAATCTCACCATTAAATGTTTGTTTGATTCAAGTTGAGCGCTTATTATAGGGCTTCTATCTTTCCTTGTATTGATTATTCTTCCTTTAAATTATTTTTTAAATTTTCTTGTCTAACCATCACTAATTTTAGTTCCTTCCTTAATTGAGCTTCATATTTTACTGAATATGACTTTTTTGTGCCTTGTTTCCACCCTTTCTGTTGAGGTAACACTGGTAATAAAGAATTCAAAACGCTTAAAATGAAAAAAAATAGTCTGATGCGTGAAAAGAGCAAATTAATGTCTATTGATTGCAGTTTCATTTAGATGAGTATTGATTATACTTAACAGACTCTTTTTTAGTTATGCATATACATACGAATGCACATGCGTGTCGTGCGCTTATTTAATGATATGACAACAACTATTATTAAACACTGCAATGGCCCGTAGCCATATAAATTCCGGCCTGACGACCGGCGGGCTCAAGCTAGTCAACCCGGGATTGGTAGCATGAACCTTGCCAAGACATAAGGGGAAACAGCCATCATCCTGTTTCATGTGAAGCCTCGAATTTGGTCTAACTGCGCTGTAACTTTTTTGTTAAATGCGTAGTGGCGGAATGAGTGCAAGCGTTTCAGACGTGAAAGGCAAGTTTCGGCTGCTGAAGGAAACTGGTATCTGGGCAGATAGTGCTCATCAGACTTGGTTGACAGACTATCTAGGAGAAGGAAAAATTCGAATACAAACCATCACTAGGAATGGGCGATCTAGTGTTCTTTTACAGTCCACATATAACCATGACAAGTAAAACTTACAATAATTACATACTGCATCGGCTGTCGCGCAGTATAAAAAGGGTCGCCTTATCTGCTGAGCCGTGCAGGGTGGATAAGCGAAAACAGGCTACTACAGGCAACTCTATCTCCGATTCTGCCTCCTTTCCTTCCCCTTCCTCTTCTCAATCTAACAATAACACTCTTTTAGATACTATGAATATGGTTGGTTTATATCATAACACTGAGCCCAATACCAGGTTGCCAAATATCGAAAATGGTTCTAGTAGACGATCATTCATTAAACCTAGTTAGGTTTTAACGTAGGCGCATTTAATGTGCGAACATTAAAACAACTTGGACAGCAAGAATCTCTTGCTCGTACGTTGGATAAATTAGAAATCGACATATGTTGCGTATCTGAAATCGGAATACAGGATCCTACGTGAATTACAGAACTAGTTGCACCATCCTTATCTAAGCGTTATTCGCTTCGAACATCTGGTTCCACAGTTTTCTCAGGCCGGTAAATGGGGCGTTTGTATTGCCCTTAGCGCGTGAGCTAAAGCTTGCTTAAGTCAATGAATCCCTTTAAATATTCGGTTGTGTGCGGCACGTTTAAATACATCTACTAAAATAAAAGCAAAAAACCGTTATCATCGTTGCCTCTTCGTTGTATCTGCATATGCTCCTACCGATTGCAGCACAGAAGAAAGCAAGGACGCTTTTTACTCCGAATTAAGCTCCTTACTAAGTGAAGCACGAAGTTCAGATATAGTCCTGGTAATGGGTGACATGAATGCTCAAGTTGGTCGCTTAAGCAGCACAGAATTTCATTTAGGTGGAAGATACACTCTAAGCTCGACTCGCAATGATAATGGTGAACGGCTTTTGAATAGCTGCGTTGAACATAGACTATATTTAAGTAGTACAAACTTCAGACGTAGTGTTAAACGTTGTGCTACATGGCGTCCTCCAGCACCCGGACAACGGTGGACTCAAATAGATCATGTAGCGATTAGTTATAGATGGCGTTCCACTATGCACAATGCAGGTACTACTGTATGTGGCATAGCAGGCCCCCGTAGAAATAATCACTGGCTCTCTGTAAAATCTATGGAGATACTCGAAATAAGGCGCCAAATTCCATCTGGCTCGACTCATAATAATACCCGTCGCAATATAAGACGCCAACTTAAGCGCAGTCTAAAAGGCGATCTAGAAAACTTTGGAACAGAAAGGCTGAAGAAATGGAAGTAGCTTTCGCGTCAGGTAATAGTCGCTGTTTGTTCTAACTTATCCGCACAACAGGTCCGAGAAAGTTAAAAGTTAGCGAAACTATAAATGATAGTAACAACGATTTAATAACCGATAAAATAAGTCGTCTTGACAGGTGGGCTGAACACTTTAGAGATCAGTTTTTTTGGCCACCCGCGTCAGTTACGATTACCGAAAGCATATCTGCATCAACAGTGTGGAATTTTAGTCCCGAAGAACCATCCGAGTTAGAAGTACGCGATGCAATCCTATCTCTTAAACGCCGGAAAGCCGCAGGCCGAGATGATTTGCTTCCAGGATTGTTTAAGGATGGTGGCGATATAATTTCAGGAGGTTGGCCCAACTTCTTCATACTATATGGAATGAGGATACCGTACCACTTGATTGTAATGAATTGACCATCATTTCCATCTTCAATGAAGGCTATCGTAATTCATGCGATAACCATCGTGGTATAAGTTTGACTCGGTGGATCGCAATGTTTTATTCCATATCTTGTCGAAATGTGGTGTGCCCACAAAATTTGTTAATATTATACGAGCTCTCTACACAACTACTTCTGGTCACGTTTAGGTCTACAACGAATTAACGCATAACTTTTCAACCAGTAGTGATGTTCGTCAAGGTTTTCCATTTTCCACTTTTTTGTTTAATTTTGTAATCGATGCTTTTATGAACAATACTCTCCGACACATTCAGGATGTTGGAGTTGAAGTTCTCCCGGGCGATAAACTAGTTGATCTTGACTATGCGGACGATATCGTACTATTATTCGACAATCAGGATGCTGCCCAGGCCAACTTGGATAGATTAACAGACGTTGTTCCGTCTTTCCGTATGAAATTCGCACTCTCTAAATGTAAGGTACTGTTACAGGATCACCAACGTTGCGACTACAGACATAGTCGACAGGTTTACATATCTTGGGAGCTCTATCAATAACGTAGGCAATATATCCGACGAGGTTTGATTACGGATCGCGAAAGTTAGAGTAGCTTTCTCTAACCTTCGTCATTTATGGAGAAACGCGAATATTTCACTTTGCCTTAAAGGTCGTATTTACAATGCATTTGTACGCACAGTTTTACTATAATCTAGTGAAACTTGGCCTCTTAGCGTTGATGATTTTAGTCGCTTACAGGCATTCGATTACCGTTGTTTGAGAAGTATAGCACATGTTGGTTACCAACAACGAGTAACTAACGTTGACATCCGTAGACGTATATTTGGATCTGCCAATAGGTGCTCCTCGTTAGAAAAACAAATAAGGCTCCCTTCAACTTCATTTTGATAGCCCAGTAGAGCTCTGTTCTCTCATCCAGCACTAAATTGGCGTAAGAAACAAGATGGGCAGATTCTGAAATGGCAAAAACAATTGAAGTCGCTTACATCCAAATTGGGTAGTATAGGACCCACTCGTCTGCCATGATGAGGTCCTCGTGCGCATCATAGTTCTTGGTTAGAAACCCTTAGCGATATGGCATCGAATCGAGCTCAGTGGCGATCTTGTTGCAGATGTCTAGTAGAATCATCTTCGTAACTTGCGAGGTTTGGTTTATTTATGGCGTGTTACAGTGAAATCCGCAAGGAAGCTGTATTGCTGATGTCGCTTTGCCCGAATGTTAACTTGGCCATAATTGTGTTGTTGAGAGGTTTAGTTTGCCTCATTTCTGTGAGTTATCCTGATAAATTTACTCATAGTAGCAAGGTATTCCTTCTCTCTCGTAAATCTCACTAATAATTTGTCTAAATTCACATATACTTTTCTTCAATTCTTATGGTTGTATATGGCAGTGAAACATTAGTCACTTTTGATTTTTGTATGGCTGGACTTGATGATGTTATTAAACATGCCAATCCCAATTACAACCTGGGTAGGTTGAGTGAAACTTCACACGTGTATGGCTCGGATTATTTCTTATTTTATCACTTAACATGGCATGAGGTTATGAAGAGTCTCGCCGATTTGTTGGGCTCTCCCCACCGAAAATGTGCGGACGACCTCAGTTACGTGATTTCACGTGGTTAGTATACAACAAATAGTCTATCTGACAGTGCCATCTTCAAACTTACCGATACTAAACGGAGTCAATTATCTCTAATAGAAAAAAAACTTCTGAGGCTCCAGTCGATTCCACCGATGGTAGTCTGTGTTTGACGAATCGTATTTCAACCTCCATAGTATCGATGCTTCATTATCGCTATTAAATGAACAGGGAACTCCCTGCTGCCTTTTTTGGTCATGAATAGATTTGTCGACAATTTTTAAATGTTATATGACCGTAAGTGCTACTAGAACCTTTTTACAGGAGACTAATTTTTGTTCATATACGTTTGCATACTAATCATCAATTTTAATAGGGTCCACAAGTAGACGCCGAACAACATAAGAAGGTTCTGGAATACATTCAGTCTGGAAAGCGTGATGGAGCTAAACTTTGTGCTGGAGGAGACCGTCACGGCTCTGAGGGCTTCTTTGTTCAGCCAACCGTGTTTTGTGATGTGAACGATGATATGCGCATTGCAAAAGAAGAAGTATGTATACAAGAAGGCGTAGTTTTCTTTATTACTTGTTAGTCATTTTCTTCTTTTTTGTGCACAATTATTTTGCGAGAAATTCTAAGATTAGAAATATCGCTTACACCTCTAGATTCCTAATCAATAAAATTAGTTTTTGTCATGTTTGATTGCGTGGCGCAGTTGTCTGTATTTATGCAGGTCATGTCTCACATTGCACGACGATTGAACACACCAGTAATTCTTTACCTGTATCCTGTTATAAATGACATACCACAGTTTAATGTGCATTATATAAAACAGGAAAATGCAGACACAATAATATTTTGCTATAGTAAATATTGCGAGCTTGATATAAACACTTGACCTATTAAATACATACATTTTTCAGTATAACATACGAATTTTATAGTGTAGAAAAGGCAATTCATCCAGTAGACCAGTTGCATACTAATTGTTAACTCATCATGTACTGGCCATAATTAGCCACCGACAGGGCTCGAACCTGGGCACATCTGTTTCGGAGTCTGGTGATCTAACCACTGAGCCACACTGCCACACACTACATACAATTTTTATGTTATATGGTTAGCCTTTCCTATAGGTGGATCTCATAGAGCATTCTTTTAGACACAAAGTTACAACTTAAATTATATGTTGATTTTTTTCTCTCCATCTCTGTTTCTTAGACAGAATTAAAACAATGCGGTTCTTAAATGCATAGACTCCAATGCTGTTTATGAAAACGGCCACTTGCGACACTAGATTCGTTTAACACGATAAAAAATGTGCAGTTGAGTTCCATCTGTCTTAAATAATTGAAGTGTTACCTTAAAGCATAAGGACAGTTTGCTCTCAGGCTCCTGGAATTTGAGCACTCTCTTCACTAATTAGTCAGTATTTTATGGATAGTGAACTGCAAAAGCGTAGTATCCACATGTCCAGGAAATGTTATAGCTGATATCAATCAACGCCAGTGTGTATTGAGTTGCTGGAGTAAAAGATGTTCAGAATTAGTTTTAGTTTTCAATTTTGGTGAAACTTAGAATATCTTGAAATCCGTTATGTTGGTCATATGTACCGACTCATCAACCTTAGTGTTATTACCATGCAACTTTTAAGTACCTTAATGCTGCTATCAGGTACTGACACAACTGGTCACAACTGAACTAATTTGTTACTAGTTTCGCAAAACCTAATACATACTTGCATATATACTAGTTCTTCGCAACAAACAGTATTTAATTGTTTTATATTGAATTCAATGATGTCATGCTTACCGTTAAAAGTTGTAATTCT
>JAQBSW010008060.1:0-36576 GCA_029291075.1 Eudiplozoon nipponicum
CTACCAAATATATAGTGGGTAAAGGGCGTAATACCGGCTCCTACTGATGAGTCGCCAGTAAGCACGAAACGAATGTGCATGGGATTATACTTTCCGTTCATGCTGCCTTTGGTTTATCCTTCTGGTCACAACTGAATTAATTTGTTACTAGGTTCGCAAAACCTAATACATACTTGCATATATATTAGTTCTTCGCAACAAACAGTATTTAACTGTAATATATTGAATTGAATGATGTCATGCTTACCGCGAAATGTGATAACTGATATCGATGAAGGCCAGAGTGTATGGTTTAACTGGATTAACAGGTGTTCGGAAATTGTTGCAATTCTCAATTTGGGTGAACATTAGCATAAATTTATATCCATCAGGCTGGTATCATGTACCGACTCGGAAACCATAGTGTTAGTATCCGGTACTCATCGATTTCAAGAAAGGTATCAGTTACTAACACAATGGCCATAGTGTTAGTATCCTTTACAGACTCGGTATATATATTATATAGTGTGAGTTAGCATTGAAGTCGCATTGTCTTTGACTTTAGATTATGTTAGCTTCACTATTACAGGTTTTCACATTCGTCTAGGAGATTGTACCGTCCTATTATTCCACATTCTTCTACCAAATATATATAGTGGTTAAAGGGCGTAATACCGGCTCCTACTGATGAGTCGCCAGTAAGCACGAAACGAATGTGCATGAGATTATACTTTCCGTTCATGCTGCCTTTGGTTTATCCTTCTGGTCACAACTGAACTAATTTGTTACTAGGTTCGCAAAACCTAATACATACTTGCATATATATTAGTTCTTCGCAACAAACAGTATTTAACTGTAATATATAGAATTGAATGATGTCATGCTTACCGCGAAATGTCATAACTGATATCGATGAAGGCCAGAGTGTATGGTTTAACTGGAGTAACAGGTGTTCGGAAATTGTTGTAATTCTCAATTTGGGTGAACTTTAGCATAAATTTATATCCATCAGTTTGGTATCATGTACCGACTCGGAAACCATAGTGTTAGTATCCGGTACCCATCGATTTCAAAAAAGGTATCAGTTACTAACACAATACCCATAGTGTTAGTATCCTTTACAGACTCGGTATATATATTATATAGTGTGAGTTAGCATTGAAGTCGATTGTCATTGACTTAGATTATGTTAGCTTCACTATTACAGGTTTACACATTCGTCTAGGAGATTGTACCGTCCTATTATTCCACATATTTCTACCAAATATATAGTGGTTAAAGGGCGTAATACCGGCTCCTACTGATGAGTCGCCAGTAAGCACGAAACGAATGTGCATGAGATTATACTTTCCGTTCATGCTGCCTTTGGTTTATCCTTCTGGTCACAACTGAACTAATTTGCTACTAGGTTCGCAAAACCTAATACATACTTGCATATATATTAGTTCTTCGCAACAAACAGTATTTAACTGTAACATATTGAATTGAATGATGTCATGCTTACCGCGAAATGTGATAACTGATATCGATGAAGGCCAGAGTGTATGGTTTAACTGGAATAGCAGGTGTTCGGAAATTGTTGTAATTCTCAATTTGGGTGAACTTTAGCATAAATTTATATCCATCAGATTGGAATCATGTACCGACTCGGAAACCATAGTGTTAGTATACGGTACTCATCGATTTCAAAAAAAGGTATCAGTTACTAACACAATGCCATAGTGTTAGTATCCTTTACAGACTCGGTATATATATTATATAGTGTGAGTTAGCATTGAAGTCGTATTGTCGTTGACTGTAGATTATGTTAGCTTCACTATTACAGGTTTACACATTCGTCTAGGAGATTGTACCGTCCTATTATTCCACATTCTTCTACCAAATATAGTGGTTAAAGGGCGTAATACCGGCTCCTACTGATGAGTCGCCAGTAAGCACGAAACGAATGTGCATGAGATTATACTTTCCGTTCATGCTGCCTTTGGTTTATCCTTCTGGTCACAACTGAACTAATTTGTTACTAGGTTCGCAAAACCTAATACATACTTGCATATATATTAGTTCTTCGCAACAAACAGTATTTAACTGTAATATATTGAATTGACTGATGTCATGCTTACCGCGAAATGTGATAACTGATATCGATGAAGGCCAGAGTGTATGGTTTAACTGGAGTAACAGGTGCTCGGAAATTGTTGTAATTCTCAATTTGGGTGAACTTTAGCATAAATTTATATCCATCAGTTTGGTATCATGTACCGAATGAGAAACCATAGTGTTGGTTTACGGTACTCATCGATTTCAAAAAAGGTATCAGTTACTACACATAGATTATGTGTTAGTATTCCTTACAGACTCGGTATAGGCTATTATATAGTGTGAGTTTACATAGAAGTCGAATTGTCTCTTTGACTTTTAGATTAGGCATAGCTCCACTATTAGCAGGTTTCACATTCGACCTGCTAGGTGATTGTACCGTCCTATTATTCCACACTCTTCTACCAAATATATAGTGGGTAAAGGGCGTAATACCGGCTCCTACTGATGAGTCGCCAGTAAGCACGAAACGAATGTGCGTGAGATTATACTTTCCGTTCATGCTGCCTTTGGTTTATCCTTCTGGTCACAACTGAACTAATTTGTTACTAGGTTCGCAAAACCTAATACATACTTGCATATATATTAGTTCTTCGCAACAAACAGTATTTATCTGTAATATATAGAATTGAATGATGTCATGCTTACCGCGAAATGTGATAACTGATATCGATGAAGGCCAGAGTGTATGGTTTAACCGGAGTAACAGGTGTTCGGAAATTGTTTTAATTCTCAATTTGGGTGAACATTAGCATAAATTTATATCCATCAGTTTGGTATCATGTACCGACTCGGAAACCATAGTGTTAGTATACGGTACTCATCGATTTCAAAAAAGGTATCAGTTACTAACACAATAGCCATAGTGTTAGTATCCTTTACAGACTCGGTGTATATGTTATATAGTGTGAGTTTGCATTGAAGTCGAATTGTCTTTGACTTTAGATCATGTTAGCTTCACTATTACAGGTTTACACATTCGTCTAGGAGATTGTACCGTCCTATTATTCCACATTCTTCTACCAAATATATAGTGGTTAAAGGGCGTAATACCGGCTCCTACTGATGAGTCGCCAGTAAGCACGAAACGAATGTGCATGAGATTATACTTTCCGTTCATGCTGCCTTTGGTTTATCCTTCTGGTCACAACTGAACTAATTTGTTTCTAGGTTCGCAAAACCTAATACATACTTGCATATTTATTAGTTCGTCGCAATAAACAGTATTTAACTGTAATATATTCAATTGAATGATGTCATGCTTACCGCAAAATATGATAACTGATATCGATGAAGGCCAGTGTGTATGGTTTAACTGGAGTAACAGGTTTTCGGAAACTGTTGTAATTCTCAATTTGGGTGAAATTTAGCATAAATTTATATCCATCAGGTTGTTATCATGTACCGACTTGGAAACCATATTGTTAGTATACGGTACTCATCGATTTCAAGAAAGGTATCAGTCACTAACACAATAACCATAGTGTTAGTATCCTTTACAGACTCGGTATATATATTATATAGTGTGAGTTAGCATTGAAGTTGAATTGTCGTTGACTTTAGATTATGTTAGCTTCACTATTACATGTTCACATTCGTCTAGGAAATTGTACCGTCCTATTATTCCACATATTTCTACCAAATAAATAGTGGGTAAAGGGCGTAATACCGGCTCCTATAGATGAGTCGCCAGTAAGCACGAAACAAATGTGCATGAGATAATACTTTCCGTTCATGCTGCCTTTGGTTTATCCTTCTGGTCACAACTGAACTAATTTGTTACTAGGTTCGCAAAACCTAACACATACTTGCATATATATTAGTTCTTCGCAACAAACAGTATTTAACTGTAATATATTGAATTGAATGATGTCATGCTTACCGCGAAATGTGATAACTGATATCGATGAAGGCCAGAGTGTATGGTTTAACTGGAATAACAGGTGCACGGAAATTGTTTTAATTCTCAATTTGGGTGATGTTTAGCATTCATTTATATCCATCAGTTTGGAATCATGTACAGACTCAGAAACCATAGTATTAGTATACGGTACTCATCGATTTCAAAAAAGGTATCAGTTACTAACACAAAAGCCATAGTGCTATTATCCTTTACAGACTCGGTATATATATTATATAGTTTGAGTTAGCGTTGAAGTCGAATTGTCGTTGACTTTAGATTATGTTAGCTTCACTATTACAGGTTTACACATTCGTCTAGGAGATTGTACCGTCCTATTATTCCACATTATTCTACCAAATATATAGTGGTTAAAGGGCGTAATACCGGCTCCTACTGATGAGTCGCCAGTAAGCACGAAACGAATGTGCATGAGATTATACTTTCCGTTCATGCTGCCTTTGGTTTATCCTTCTGGTCACAACTGAACTAATTTGTTACTAGGTTCGCAAAACCTAATACATACTTGCATATATATTAGTTCTTCGCAACAAACAGTATTTAACTGTAATATATTGAATTGAATGATGTCATGCTTACCGCGAAATGTGATAACTGATATCGATGAAGGCCAGAGTGTATGGTTTAACTGGAGTAACAGGTGTTCGGAAATTGTTGTAATTCTCAATTTGGGTGAACTTTAGCATAAATTTATATCCATCAGTTTGGAATCATGTACAGACTCAGAAACCATAGTGTTAGTATACGGTACTCATCGAATTCAAAAAAGGTATCAGTTACTAACACAATAGCCATAGTGTTAGTATCCTTTACAGACTCGGTATATATATTATATAGTGTGAGTTAGCATTGAAGTCGAATTGTCGTTGACTTTAGATTATGTTAGCTTCACTATTACAGGTTTACACATTCGTCTAGGAGATTGTACCGTCCTATTATTCCACATTCTTCTACCAAATATATAGTGGTTAAAGGGCGTAATACCGGCTCCTACTGATGAGTCGCCAGTAAGCACGAAACGAATGTGCATGAGATTATACTTTCCGTTCATGCTGCCTTTGGCTTATCCTTCTGGTCACAACTGAAATAATTTGTTACTAGGTTCGCAAAACCTAATACATACTTGCATATATATTAGGTCTTCGCAACAAACAGTATTTAACTGTAATATATAGAATTGAATGATGTCATGCTTACCGCGAAATGTGATAACTGATATCGATGAAGGCCAGAGTGTATGGTTTAACTGGAGTAACAGGTGTTCGGAAATTGTTGTAATTCTCAATTTGGGTGAACTTTAGCATAAATTTATATCCATCAGTTTGGTATCATGTACCGACTCGGAAACCATAGTGTTAGTATACGGTACTCATCGATTTCAAAAAAGGTATCAGTTACTAACACAATAGCCATAGTGTTAGTATCCTTTACAGACTCGGTATATATATTATATAGTGTGAGTTAGCATTGAAGTCGAATTGTCGTTGACTTTAGATTATGTTAGCTTCACTATTACAGGTTTACACATTCGTCTAGGTGATTGTACCGTCCTATTATTCCACATTGTTCTACCAAATATATAGTGGGTAAATGGCGTAATACCGGCTCCTACTGATGAGTCGCCAGTAAGCACGAAACGAATGTGCATGAGATTATACTTTCCGTTTATGCTGCCTTTGGTTTATCCTTCTGGTCACAACTGAACTAATTTGTTACTAGGTTAGCAAAACCTAATATATACTTGCATATATATTAGTTCTTCGCAACAAACAGTATTTATTTGTAATATATAGAATTGAATGATGTCATGCTTCCGCGAAATGTGATAAGTGATATCGATGAAGGCCAGAGTGTATGGTTTAACTGGAGTAACAGGTGTTCGGAAATTGTTTTAATTCTCAATTTGGGTGAACTTTAGCATAAATTTATATCCATCAGTTTGGAATCATGTACAGACTCAGAAACCATAGTATTAGTATACGGTACTCATCGATTTCAAAAAAGGTATCAGTTACTAACACAAAAGCCATAGTGCTATTATCCTTTACAGACTCGGTATATATATTATATAGTGTGAGTTAGCGTTGAAGTCGAATTGTCGTTGACTTTAGATTATGTTAGCTTCACTATTACAGGTTTACACATTCGTCTAGGAGATTGTACCGTCCTATTATTCCACATTCTTCTACCAAATATATAGTGGTTAAAGGGCGTAATACCGGCTCCTACTGATGAGTCGCCAGTAAGCACGAAACGAATGTGCATGAGATTATACTTTCCGTTCATGCTGCCTTTGGTTTATCCTTCTGGTCACAACTGAAATAATTTGTTACTAGGTTCGCAAAACCTAATACATACTTGCATATATATTAGGTCTTCGCAACAAACAATATTTAACTGTAATATATAGAATTGAATGATGTCATGCTTACCGCGAAATGTGATAACTGATATCGATGAAGGCCAGAGTGTATGGTTTAACTGGAGTAACAGGTGTTCGGAAATTGTTGTAATTCTCAATTTGGGTGAACTTTAGCATAAATTTATATCCATCAGTTTGGTATCATGTACCGAATGAGAAACCATAGTGTTAGTTTACGGTACTCATCGAATTCAAAAAAGGTATCAGTTACTAACACAATAGCCATAGTGTTAGTATCCTTTGCAGACTCGGTATATATATTATATAGTGTGAGTTAGCATTGAAGTCGAATTGTCGTTGACTTTAGATTATGTTAGCTTCACTATTACAGGTTTACACATTCGTCTAGGAGATTGTACCGTCCTATTATTCCACATTCTTCTACCAAATATTAGTGGTTAAAGGGCGTAATACCGGCTCCTACCGATGAGTCGCCAGTAAGCACGAAACGAATGTGCATGAGATTATACTTTCCGTTCATGCTGCCTTTGGTTTATCCTTCTGGTCACAACTGAATTAATTTGTTACTAGTTTCGCAAAACCTAATATATACTTGCATATATATTAGTTCTTCGCAACAAACAGTATTTATTTGTAATATATAGAATTGAATGACGTCATGCTTACCGCGAAATGTGATAAGTGATATCGATGAAGGCCAGAGTGTATGGTTTAACTGGAGTAACAGGTGTTCGGAAATTGTTTTAATTCTCAATTTGGGTGAACTTTAGCATAAATTTATATCCATCAGTTTGGAATCATGTACAGACTCAGAAACCATAGTATTAGTATACGGTACTCATCGATTTCAAAAAACGTATCAGTTACTAACACAAAAGCCATAGTGCTATTATCCTTTACAGACTCGGTATATATATTATATAGTTTGAGTTAGCGTTGAAGTCGAATTGTCGTTGACTTTAGATTATGTTAGCTTCACTATTACAGGTTAACACATTCGTCTAGGAGATTGTACCGTCCTATTATTCCACATTCTTCTACCAAATATATAGTGGGTAAAGGGCGTAATACCGGCTCCTACTGATGAGTCGCCAGTAAGCACGAAACGAATGTGCATGAGATTATACTTTCCGTTCATGCTGCCTTTGGCTTATCCTTCTGGTCACAACTGAACTAATTTGTTACTAGGTTCGCAAAACCTAATACATACTTGCATATATATTAGGTCTTCGCAACAAACAGTATTTAACTGTAATATATAGAATTGAATGATGTCATGCTTACCGCGAAATGTGATAACTGATATCGATGAAGGCCAGAGTGTATGGTTTAACTGGAGTAACAGGTGCTCGGAAATTGTTGTAATTCTCAATTTGGGTGAACTTTAGCATAAATTTATATCCATCAGTTTGGTATCATGTACCGACTCGGAAACCATAGTGTTAGTATACGGTACTCATCGATTTCAAAAAAGGTATCAGTTACTAACACAATAGCCATAGTGTTAGTATCCTTTACAGACTCGGTATATATATTATATAGTGTGAGTTAGCATTGAAGTCGAATTGTCGTTGACTTTAGATTATGTTAGCTTCACTATTACAGGTTTACACATTCGTCTAGGAGATTGTACCGTCCTATTATTCCACATTCTTCTACCAAATATATAGTGGGTAAAGGGCGTAATACCGGCTCCTACTGATGAGTCGCCAGTAAGCACGAAACGAATGTGCATGAGATTATACTTTCCGTTCATGCTGCCTTTGGTTTATCCTTCTGGTCACAACTGAACTAATTTGTTACTAGGTTCGCAAAACCTAATACATACTTGCATATATATTAGTTCTTCGCAACAAACAGTATTTAACTGTAATATATTGAATTGAATGATGTCATGCTTACCGCGAAATGTGATAACTGATATCGATGAAGGCCAGAGTGTATGGTTTAACTGGAGTAACAGGTGTTCGGAAATTGTTGTAATTCTCAATTTGGGTGAACTTTAGCATACATTTATATCCATCAGTTTGGAATCATGTACAGACTCAGAAACCATAGTGTTAGTATACGGTACTCATCGATTTCAAAAAAGGTATCAGTTACTAACACAATAGCCATAGTGTTAGTATCCTTTACAGACTCGGTATATATATTATATAGTGTGAGTTAGCATTGAAGTCGCATTGTCGTTGACTTTAGATTATGTTAGCTTCACTATTACAGGTTTACACATTCGTCTAGGAGATTGTACCGTCCTTTTATTCCACATTCTTCTACCAAATATATAGTGGTTAAAGGGCGTAATACCGGCTCCTACTGATGAGTCGCCAGTAAGCACGAAACGAATGTGCGTGAGATTATACTTTCCGTTCATGCTGCCTTTGGCTTATCCTTCTGGTCACAACTGAAATAATTTGTTACTAGGTTCGCAAAACCTATTACATACTTGCATATATATTAGGTCTTCGCAACAAACAATATTTAACTGTAATATATAGAATTGAATGATGTCATGCTTACCGCGAAATGTGAAAACTGATATCGATGAAGGCCAGAGTTTATGGTTTAACTGGAGTAACAGGTGCTCGGAAATTGTTGTAATTCTCAATTTGGGTGAACTTTAGCATAAATTTATATCCATCAGTTTGGTATCATGTACCGACTCGGAAACCATAGTGTTAGTATCCGGTACTCATCGATTTCAAAAAAGGTATCAGTTACTAACACAATAGCCATAGTGTTAGTATCCTTTACAGACTCGGTATATATATTATATAGTGTGAGTTAGCATTGAGGTCGAATTGTCGTTGACTTTAGATTATGTTAGCTTCACTATTACAGGTTTACACATTCGTCTAGGAGATTGTACCGTCCTATTATTCCACATTTTTCTACCAAATATGTAGTGGTTAAAGGGCGTAATACCGGCTCCTACTGATGAGTCGCCAGTAAGCACGAAACGAATGTGCATGAGATTATACTTTCCGTTCATGCTGCCTGTGGTGTATCCTTCTGGTCACAACTGAACTAATTTGTTACTAGGTTAGCAAAACCTAATACATACTTGCATATATATTAGTTCTTCGCAACAAACAGTATTTATTTGTAATATATAGAATTGAATGATGTCATGCTTACCGCGAAATGTGATAAGTGATATCGATGAAGGCCAGAGTGTATGGTTTAACTGGAGTAACAGGTGTTCGGAAATTGTTTTAATTCTCAATTTGGGTGAACTTTAGCATAAATTTATATCCATCAGTTTGGTATCATGTACCGACTCGGAAACCATAGTGTTAGTATCCGGTACTCATCGATTTCAAAAAAGGTATCAGTTACTAACACAATAGCCATAGTGTTATTATCCTTTACAGACTCGGTATATATATTATATAGTGTGAGTTAGCATTGAAGTCGTATTGTCGTTGACTTTAGATTATGTTAGCTTCACTATTACAGGTTTACACATTCGTCTAGGAGATTGTACCGTCCTATTATTCCACATTGTTCTACCAAATATATAGTGGTTAAAGGGCGTAATACCGGCTCCTACTGATGAGTCGCCAGTAAGCACGAAACGAATGTGCATGAGATTATACTTTCCGTTCATGCTGCCTTTGGTTTATCCTTCTGGTCACAACTGAACTAATTTGTTACTAGGTTCGCAACACCTAATACATACTTGCATATATATTAGTTCTTCGCAACAAACAGTATTTAACTGTAATATATTGAATTGAATGATGTCATGCTTACCGCGAAATGTGATAACTGATATCGATGAAGGCCAGAGTGTATGGTTTAACTGGAGTAACAGGTGTTCGGAAATTGTTGTAATTCTCAATTTGGGTGAACTTTAGCATAAATTTATATCCATCAGGTTGGTATCATGTACCGACTCGGAAACCATAGTGTTAGTATCCGGTACTCATCGATTTCAAAAAAGGTATCAGTTACTAACACAATAGCCATAGTGTTAGTATCCTTTACAGACTCGGTATATATATTATATAGTGTGAGTTAGCATTGAAGTCGCATTGTCGTTGACTTTAGATTATGTTAGCTTCACTATTACAGGTTTACACATTCGTCTAGGAGATTGTACCGTCCTATTATTCCACATTCTTCTACCAAATATATAGTGGTTAAAGGGCGTAATACCGGCTCCTACTGATGAGTCGCCAGTAAGCACGAAACGAATGTGCATGAGATTATACTTTCCGTGCATGCTGCCTTTGGCTTATCCTTCTGGTCACAACTGAACTAATTTGTTACTAGGTTCGCAACACCTAATACATACTTGCATATATATTAGGTCTTCGCAACAAACAGTATTTAACTGTAATATATTGAATTGAATGATGTCATGCTTACCGCGAAATGTGATAACTGATATCGATGAAGGCCAGAGTGTATGGTTTAACTGGAGTAACAGGTGTTCGGAAATTGTTGTAATTCTCAATTTGGGTGAACTTTAGCATAAATTTATATCCATCAGTTTGGTATCATGTACCGAATGAGAAACCATAGTGTTAGTTTACGGTACTCATCGAATTCAAAAAAGGTATCAGTTACTAACACAATAGCCATAATGTTAGAATCCTTTGCAGACTCGGTATATATATTATATAGTGTGAGTTAGCATTGAAGTCGAATTTTCTTTGAATTTAGATTATGTTTGCTTCACTATTACAGGTTAACACATTCGTCTAGGAGATTGTACCGTGCTATTATTCCACATTATTCTACCAAATATATAGTGGGTAAAGGGCGTAATACCGGCTCCTACTGATGAGTCGCCAGTAAGCACGAAACGAATGTGCATGAGATTATACTTTCCGTTCATGCTGCCTTTGGTTTATCCTTCTGGACACAACTGAATTAATTTGTTACTAGTTTCGCAAAACCTAATATATACTTGCATATATATTAGTTCTTCGCAACAAACAGTATTTAACTGTAATATATTGAATTGAATGATGTCATGCTTACCGCGAAACGTGATAACTGATATCATTGAAGGCCAGAGTGTACGGTTTAACTGGAGTAACAGGTGCTCGGAAATTATTGTAATTCTCAATTTGGGTGAACTTTAGGATAAATTTATATCCATCAGGTTGGTATCATGTACCGACTCGGAAACCATAGTGTTAGTATACGGTACTCATCGATTTCAAAAAAGGTATCAGTTACTAACACAATAGCCATAGTGTTAGTATCCTTTACAGACTCGGTATATATATTATATAGTGTGAGTTAGCATTGAAGTCGCATTGTCGTTGACTTTAGATTATATTAGCTTCACTATTACAAGTTTACAAATTCCTCTAGGAGATTGCATCGTCCTATTATTCCACATTCTTCTACCAAATATATAGTGGTTAAAGGGCGTAATACCGGCTCCTACTGATGAGTCGCCAGTAAGCACGAAACGAATGTACATGAGATTATACTTTCCGTTCATACTGCCTTTGGTTTATCCTTCTGGTCACAACTGAACTAATTTGTTACTAGGTTCGCAAAACCTAATACATACTTGCATATATATTAGTTCTTCGCAACAAACAGTATTTAACTGTAATAAGCTTATCTTTATACGCCAGTCTGAATATTTTACTGGAGCTCGTTTTCAATTTCGATTCTTGTAATCGGAGATAGCTGCAATTATACTGAGGTAAGGATTGGTCTGCTAATTGCAAATAGATGTGGATATATATATATATATATATATATATATATATATATATAGATTTAGTTAAGTGAGGGTTTTCATGTGTACAGAGACATATGCATGTATATCAAGGAGTTTAGTTACTGAGACAAATTATATGTTTAGAACCATTGGTGAGTCAAAAACAATAAAATATAAATAGAACGGTTTCGAAACGAGGTTATGACATTTGCTTAAATCTGCTATTGTGAGTATTGTTCTGTGTATAGCTGGCTGTGGATGGTGCTGGAAATTATGCACCGAAATGTCTCCATTAAGCAAAAATGTGATAGAACCGAATTTCCATTGGTTATTATGAACGATGTTGAAGCCCTCGGAAGAAAGGGACGAATACAAATCCAGCCCGATCGAAGACAAAAAGGATATGGAAATTGTGATCAATCGGATCTTTGTGAAACTGTTAGTACACAACTAATACCCGCGTACGCAAAACGCGGCATTGGAAAATATGAAGCTGGCACTCCGCAATCAAACTTCAAAAAAATCGGAGGTACCATTCTGGTGCATTTAACCAGTGATGTGCATATTTCAGGCAATCATAGTCATTGGGTCATTCACACATACAATAATGCTGTTCTACATATGATTCCGGGTTTAAAAATTGAATACTGAGTGCAATAAATTATGAGCACATGATTGTATGTTCACTTCTCACAATTTATCGCATGTTCAATGCGTAAATGGAAAAATCTTGACATTATTTCCAAGTGAACAACCGTCTTTTACTTGCAGATTATAAAATTATGTTTTTAAAAATTACTTTCTCTCGTAATTGCTATATATGTAGAAAAAGTTTAGCCAAATTTAGTTAATTTATTTTATCCAATTTCAATAAACGTACCATCATATGCCTTCCCTGCTGAGATCTACCGAAAACTTTATTGAATTAAACGAACATTGTTTAAAGAAATTTTCCATGTACCAATTATGTGCGGCTTTACTTGTGTTGTGGATGGGTTGCATGTTCATCATATAAATGTGCCCGATTCGAACCCCATTCTCGGAAAATGGGTGGGGGCAATGACATATGGCATTATGGATAAATAGAAGCGAAAATAGATGGATAAAATGGTAAATTTGATGATGTATAGAAGAAGAGAAGATATAAGGTTTAAATATTAATGTTGAGATATTAAAAAATTAAAAAAGCAAAAAGAAAGAAGTAAATAAATTCGTTTCTGGAATAGTTAACTTTAATGTAGATATAAAGTTTAAATGATTAATGGTAAGATATTTAAACGTGCAAAAAGCAAGAAGAACGAAGTAAATAAATTCGTTCCTACAAAAGTTAACCTTAAGGTAGATAACTATTCAGCCGAGTATACATACAAATAGAGATAATAGAATATAAATATATCTATTGTTAGACATTTATGCAGAGAAAATGGAAATGTAGGAAAACGGAGAGTTTTGCAGGCAGATATATATATGTAGGTACATAGACAGGCACAGATAGGTTAAAAATGAGAAGAAAAATAGTTAGGCACGTAAACAGAATAATTCCTCAATAAATAGAAATATCGTGAATGGATATAAACACAGACAGACGGACTGACAGATGGATAGATTTATAGATAAACAGACTCAAAGAACGTTAGTTTTTTTTAGATAGATATATAGATAGATAGATATATAGATAGATAAGCAGGTAGGTAGGTAGGTTGTAAGAAATTATTTTGATAGAGTGATAAATAGAGACATGAATTATAGAATAATAAATTTAATTGATTTCGTGTTTATCGAAGAGATGGACAGAATTAAAATGTGAACGGCTAGGTGAAAAGGCGATACCAATATAAAATATTCTCGCACAGTTACTAACTTCATCTATCCATGATTTAAACAACATAATGGTAGTTAAGTCCAAATATGAAAACATTTAAAAAGTTCGAAATTTTCAATCGGAAATGCACAGGAAATTCTGTAAAAATTTATTAATCATAGCTTTAGCATTTCTTGATCAAATTTATTTATCATTATAAAAAATAGAAAAAAAAACAAATTAGTGTACCGAAATAACGCTATATAAAAGAGGTAATACGACAACGTTGATACATATATATATATATATATATATATATATATATATATATATATATATATATATATATATTTCTGTCAAAATAACATACCCAAAAAACATTTAGTAATTGAGTACTGTTAAGTAATCATTGATTGCGCGGGTGATGGCATCAATATATGGATAGACAGCAGTTTAGCTATGTTGTGAAACTGGTTATTTACAATGGGATTGCTGCTTACATCAAGCTATCTATCATAATTTGAGGAATTCATTTATTGTGTGGTATTCTATATAGTTTATTTGTGAGGCCTATTATATAAGCAGTTGCGTATTAAGTACATGTACACATAAGTCTTGTGTTCATGGGAAACTCATCAGTAGGTGTCGCTAGTAAATTCCATATAAACTAAACAATTGATTAATAAATGTGGAAAGGAGGATGGTACAGTCTACTATATGAATGTGCATTCAACAACATGATTGCATTTATATTAGTTTTCAACAACAAACTGTATAACTATTGTATACATAATTTTATTTACACCGCCGTTTTCTTGGGCAGGACAAATGATAGCACACGTAGGTCGGCAAAATCTTGAATCCTTTACATTTTCAGGTGCACCGATTTTTGGCCTTGATTTCATGAGTTCTCACCTTTCTCTTCATTTTGAAGTCTTCCATCAGCTGATTGTCTGAAAATGACGTTTGAATAAGATTTTCAACTTCTTTTACTTCCGGAAACCGCGCTATAAAATTTTCAACACACATCAATCCAACTTGTTTAATGACGTTGATATGCATAGCCATATAACATGACTTGCCGGTGAAAAAATCTTGTTCCAAAGTCATTTTCAGACAAGCAGCTGATGGAAGGCTTCAAAATGAAGGGAAAAGTGAGAACCCATCAATTAGGGCCAAAAAACCGGTGCACCTGGAAATGTAAAATATTCACCATTTTATTGACCTATGAGTGCTATCAATTGCCTCGCTCAAGAAAACGGCGATGTAAATAAAAGCAAGAAGCACAGCATGCGAAATTTAAATAAAAATTTAAGAGATATAATATACTTAATTGAATAATGTCTTAATTGTGACGAAATGTGGTAACTAATATCGATGAAGTCTAGAGTGTGGATATCCTGCAATAAAAATGTTCAGAAGCAGCTGTAATTATTAACTTTGGTGAAATTGAGTAAAATTTGAAATCATTTATGTTGGTTACATGTACTGACGCGGCAAATATAGTGTTGGTATCATACTGCGATTTCGAAACTGTAGTATTTATACTATGTACCGACTTGTCACGCATAGTGCTACAGGTACGTTATATATCATGTTTAGTTAAAGGACTTTAAAGTTCCATTGTCAATGACTTAATATGAAGTTGACTTAACTACTGTATGCATGCACACTTTTATGCGAGATTGTACCATCAAATTTCCCCATATTCCTCGGCTAAATATATGGCGTAGTACCGTCTTCTTCTGATGAGTCGCCTGTAGGCACAAAACGAATGTGCATATTAGGTTGTACCTTTTGTTCATGCTGGCTTTGTTTTCTCATCCTGGTCTTATTTGAAATTATTTGATACTAGGCGCGCAAAGCCTATTACATAAATATGTATATTATTTAAATCAAGTTTGCGAGCTTGAAGTTAACACCAATCTCATTGTATTTAACCAGTCGTCGAACAACATAACAAAACTACCGCCAGTCGCAAGGCACTGACGAGTTTCGACCTTCCATGATCATCATCATAGTATGACGGCAAACTGATTTGCGAGGATCAAACCGCATTGCATATATATGGAAAGAAAAATTAGATATGCGATTCCCACCTTTATTAGTCTCGAAAAAATTGTACTCGTCTGGAAATATCCGCTGCAACATTTGTATGCAGTCACGAGCATTAACTATTAGCAGCTTTCGCCGCAGATATACAGAGTCAATACAATTAAACAAACATTGATTGCGCGGATGGTGGTAACATTTCATTAAATCAAGTTTGCAAACTTGATGTAAACACTAATCCCGCTTTATTTAACCAGTCATCGAACACCTTTGCAAAACTACAAAAAGTCGCACGCACTGCGCGTTTCGACCCTCTATGATCATCATAAGAGTACGACGGCTACCTGGCTAGCGAGGATCAAACCGCATTGCATATATTTGGAAAGCAAAACTAGATATGCGGCTCTCACCTCTACTAGACTTTCATACATTGTACATGACTGGAAATGTCGGCTGCACAATTTCTATGCAGTCACGAACACTAACTGTTTGTAGCTTTCGCCACACACATATATATGAAAAATACAATTAAAATATAATTGATTACGCGGGTGGTGGTAATAATTCTTTAAATCAAGTTTGCGAGCTTGAAGTAAACACCAATCCAATTGTATTTAACAAGTGGAACAACATAGAACAACTACCGTCAGTGCGTGTGGCTGACTACTAAAATCAAGCCTAAGTATGCCATTTTGCAGGATAACCATTAAAGGTTTAGTCCGACGCGTGCAAAGGTAAGTTAAGATACAATCACTGTAGTTTCACTTAGACAAAAGTAATTTCGTACTTGGCATAGTGATATTATGAGATTTGCTTAAAACTAGTTAAAATAGCTTTGTAAGTTTAATAAAAAGGTAGGATTGTAAATGTATATTAACTATCTCTAGTGTGATCATAACGCAGATTCAACGAAGTTTACTGCATAGCCGGCGACCATGACAGAACAGCATGCAAACATGAGCACAATCAGAGGATCAACAGATTCCGAGGCAATAAATAAAATCCAGAATGCCGTAAAATAGAAAAGCACAATAGTTAAACAGAGCGAAGAAATAAAAACACTGATGCGTGTTCGCTCACCCTGACCGGGCTTCAACAACTGACTCGGCTCCAGTAGAACAGAACATTCAAGACTCAACCGGTAGCCAGGATCTACATATTTTACCGGCTCGAACGCCGTTAATACGGCAGAATCTTCCGACTGTACCGGGGAGTGAAGACGACCACTTCGAGTTGCATTAGCTGAAGTGGTAGAATGTGAATTGAACGTAGACGAGTAATCAGTCGTCCTTGGACTGTCTGTCTTGTAAAGGGTGCTGGGCACAGAATTCGTGTACAAGCTGCTGTCAGTTTCCTCGGGTGCTGCTTGCCACGATAGACTGATGTAGGCATTACTGTACGCCAAACTCAAACCAATTTGCATAAGAATGACTGGCATACAATGGCGAGGCAAATGAAAGAATTGAAGAAAAATTATAATCAATTTAGCAAACGAATATTGTCCAATTATATATTAGGTGTCCTATTTTCCGCCATTCCTCACCCAAATATGTAAAGGGCTTAATACCGGCTCCTACTGATGAGTCGCCAGTAAGCACGAAACGAATGTGCATGAGATTATACTTTCCGTTCATGCTGCCTTTGGTTTATCCTTCTGGTCACAACTGAACTAATTTGTAACTAGGTTCGCAACACCTAATACATACTTGCATATATACATATTAGCTCTCCGCAACAAACAGTATTTAACCGTAATAAATTCACTTACTCGCAAACAAGCAAACAAACAGACGAATACGAATATATATTTACTAATGAGGCCAAACAAGAAATAGAAGTAAAACCGAGTCAGATTTGTTGCCATCCACATAATAAAATGGAAACCCATTATGTAAATAAATTACAGACTTATCGCTAAAAATAAATTATCTTATCCACTCTCTTATTAATGTTTTTCTGCCTAATAAAATATATATATATATATATATATATATATATATATATATAATGAATTATTTTGCGGCCTTGTACAGACACTTCTGATTCTAGCTGCATAACAAAGTAATGATTTAGTTCTGGTTTTTCTGTTATCAATAGATTGAGATTATATCAGGCTTCTGCTAATTTTTCAGGTGTGTATACAGATTTTTGCCGCGTATTCTGTGGCTCTCGTTTAATAGGGGAAGGTGTGTAGATTGCCCTATGAATCGCTCTTTTACTTGTGCAGTTTCAAACGTCTTCAATGGTGTTAGTGGTGCCATTTATGCAGCTGCTTGTACTTCAGTTTGAATCAGTCCATTGCAACAGTTGTTGATGCTAATCCGACAGATGGCAGCATTTTATTAATGATCTTGGCGATTTGTGATCTGGTGAATACAGATCAATGCGTAAAATGAACGATATCGGTATAGTGGACGAGTAGTAATTGATGTCAATGCGATGTTGAGTTTATAATGTTAATAAATGCTTATATATATATATATATATATATATATATGTGTGTGTGTGTATATATATAAACCATAATAAATCTAATAATATACCAAATACAAATTTTAATGAAATATTATACACAAATTTGTGAAAAAATTTAATTGAACAATCACGCAGTCAATGATTGTTAAATTTAGAACATGAGATTCATAACATCATGGGATATTATAAATTTGAAACTAAATAAATAAACTTACATTTGCTTTACTCTGCTACGCTGAATTTCACGAATAAACTAGTCGCTTTGATAGAAATAAACCATCAAGATTGTCGGGAATATAATGCGCACTGTATCCCAGTACTCGCAAGGAACTGAATCAAAGACCCCATTGGTGACTTATACTGTAAATAATTATAATTTATTCTTAGAGAGAAACTCGCCAGTAATAACCAGGCCTGTCCATGTGGTTCACACCAGTTATTTGTTTATAAGAAATCAATTTCATTTGCTCTAGTCTTGGAGAGTGATTTTCACAACTGTCGTTTACTTACCTGAACAATTTTTAGCTGAAAATTAAGTAAGCGCAATTAGGACTAGAAGGATAAACCACATTCAGTATGAACAATAGGTGTTATCCCATGTCAAATGCATTTCTTGCTTACAGGCGACTCATCAGTAGGTGCTAATAACAAGCCCTATATTCGATCTTGATATAAGCACCTGATCCGTTATGTACATAGATTTGCCAGTATAAACTAAGTATTTTATATTGTGGAAAAGGTAATTCATTCAGTAGACCGGTTTCGTCTTTATTTAAAACTCATCACGTACTGTCCAGAATTCGCGGCAGACACTGCTGGAATCTTGGCACGTCTGCTTCGGAATCTGGTGCTCTAACCATTCATCCAATCTGCCGCAGGGTGTTATCACCGCGCGCGCAAACAATATTCGTTTAATTATATAAATGTTCACTTCAATACCATTTATTCGTGGAACGTGGTATCTGGACTATAATGACAATTTGGGTATGGATTTTTGGAACGGTATGGCTAAAGCGATGCTATATAGGCTCCACCTAAAGAAAAGGCTATCCAAGAAACATTAGTTTTCACATAACTGAAAATTGTGGCAGGGTGGCTGAGTGGTTAGAGCACCAGGTTCCGTAGCAGACATGCCGGTGTTCGAGTAATGTCTACATCAAAGTATGGACAGTACATGATGAGTTCGCAATTAGGACGAAACTGGTCTACTGGAGGAATTGCCTTTTCCACACTATGCTATACTTACTTTATACTGGCAAATTTTATGCGCATAGTGGGTCATCCTTTATATCAAGATAAATTACAGTAAATACGGCTAGCATCGCTGAAAAGGGACATTTATAACACCCTTTCAAAGTTCTTTTTTCGGGTACTCATTTTGCAAAAGTGCACTTAATTATTCAGTAACCACCATGCATCACCCATGTGTAAATAGTTAGGTATATCTACATATATAGGCGAGCATATATATATATATAGTGTTATATATATATATATATATATATATATGGGTAGGATTGTCACATAAGCAAGTGTAGTCACAAACACCATTTGAAGCCGACAAAGAAATGATTTATTACGCGATTAATGATTAATAATTTTGTTTGGCTTCTAATTAACTCCAATGTCGTACTGTTTTCTGCCAATTGTACAGATACGTAAAACCAATGACAGTCATATTTACTATGTCATTTTTATGCACGAGGCATTTTTATTGCGTTGAGTAGCTGTCAGTTGTGATGTTGTTTAAAAATCACCTCCATAATGAATTGTAATGTTCACGCAAATCTATTAATCTGGTTGTGCTAAAGTTTCGTTACTCGTTACGCACCAAGGCCTCATGAAACGTACTCACGAAAAAGGGGAATCAAAATTATGCCCAGCTATAGATCAAATTCAGTCATTTCCTTCTGAGTAACAGGTGTTCTGAAACAGTTGTAATTCTAAATTTCGGTGAACTATAGCATACATTGATATCCATCATGTTGGTACCATTATCCGACTCCGTAACCATAGCGTTAGTACCATGTATCTTTGCGGTACTATAATGTTGGTATCATTTAATGACACAATAGCCATAATGTTAGTATCCTTTACAGACTCGGTATATATATTATATAGAGTGAGTTAGCGTTGAAGTCGCATTGTCGAGACTTTATATGATGTAAGCTTTACTATTGCAGGTTTACACATTCGTCTAGGAGATTGTACCGTCCTATTATTCCACATTCTTCTACCAAATTTATAGAGGTTAAAGGGCGCATTACCGGCTCCTACTGATGAGTCGCCAGTAAGCACGAAACGAATGTGCATGAGATTATACATACCGTTAATGCTGCCTTTGGTTAATCCTTCTGGTTAAAACTGAACTAATTTGTTACTAGATTCGCAACACCTAATACATACTTGCATATATATCAGTTCTCCGCAACAAAGAGTATTTAATTTCCTTCTGACTGGTCTAGTTATATGACCAAATAACTACACTTCAACTAGGAAAGATTTGACGAAATACAAAGCAGTCATCATGAACGAGCTCGCTCAATTTTCTACAAAATTGTGCATCAAACATAATTAATCAGATTTAAGAAATTGATTTCCAAACCAAATTGCATGAAGAGACGTTTCAGATTTTTATTTGACCATCTTGAAGGTCACTGGAGGGATTTAAATGCTAATACTTCCAACCTGCGCCAATGAAAAATTTATTGCTATTATACCACAGTCTCGTCTACCTTGTACGTATGAACCGCCAAATTAATTACGAATTACGGTTCGAAATAATGCATATAAAATTGAATAATATTTTTCATTGGTTGTTAAATCGGACACATAATTTCCTTTTATATGACACGGGGTAGTGTGAGTTCTTTTAAAAGGGCTTTTTACCTGTGCCATTCATTAATAAATATATACTTCAGATTTTTTATGAAATCCAATAAATTTCTAAGAAGTTCCGGTGAGAGCAAAGCCTTAAATTCACGAAAAATAAAATTCTGAAACGAAATATCCAAACACAGGTAATAAATATCAAAACCGTTGGATAAGATGCTTCAGCATCAAAAGCTTTCACTTCAACAGCATATTGTGACTCAATCTTTATTAAGCTGATCTTTTAAGTTGTTCTTCTGTTCTGCAATTTCAATTCCTAACCTGATTAGTGGGTTTGGCTATTTGAGCCGATACCTTTGCTTATCAGTCTCTCATAATAAATTCATGTCTAAGCTAAGTTGCAGCGTTATTTAAGAATTAGAATAATTGCCGCCCATTCATCACAGTGTAACTAATCACTATAATCAAGGTTACCATCTTGATATATGCACCCGATCCATTTATTACTCACATATCTCAGTATAAACTAAGAATTATATAGAGTAGATAAGGCAATTCATCCAGTAGACCGGATTCATCCTTATTGGAAACTCATCAAGTACCGGCCATAATTTGCTGCTGACAGGGCTCTAACTTGGGTACGTCAGCTTCGGAATCTGTCGGTTTTCTATCTTGGAGTTACAATTTCTTCACTTGTTTATAGAGTTCGCCTGTTTGAATCAGTACCTTTGTGAACTCATTGTTCATATCGATAAGTGAATAGCACACATCTGACCGTGTTTAAATGGCTCTTCAATAACGTACTTCAGAGGAACAGTTGTCATTGTCTAATGAAAGTCTAACTTCCATTGGAATATTTCAGAAAATCTAAAAGTTCTTCGTAGAAATTCACATAATTATACTTTTAGATGTTTTAATACGAATGGTATAAATATGCATAATATTGTATTTTTTATTAAATATGATTAATAAATGCATGAAATATTCACCAATATAGTAGACTATAAAGAATTAGTTAATAGTTATAGGAACAACAAAACTACCGCAATCTCCCTAAATTAAATTAATTATATATAGTATAAATTAAAATCTTTCATATATTTCTGCACATAAAATAGCTGTTTTTTTATTGAAATAAACTATTTTAAATAATGGCACACCTGAACTTAACCCATTCAACGAAAATTCATTATAGCATTTCTGTATTCCAAACCAATTCCAAATTGTCTAATTAATTTCGAATAAAGATTTTCTCGAATAGAAACATATCCACTCATTTATCTATTATACGTTTTTGGGTTAATTTTTTGAATGTCAGCTTCTTGCTGTGAGGCGTATCGTGTTCGTTTCTCAATCAAATAGGCCTTTTAGGTGTCCTTGAACTTATTGCCCACAGCGTAAATTGCTTGTTACTTTCAAGCTTTGAAAAAATAGTAGTTAAATGAATACATACTTCATTATTTCCTCAATAGCATTGAATGCAATTAAAATTAGGAATTGACTACCAGACTTAAAGGCAATCATGCATTATACATTGGTAATGCGGCCCACACCGGAGCTTTAATCTGTTCAATTGTTTAAAATGACTTTTTCCAAACGCATAGTTTTGGGCGTAATGTCTGATTATACATATCGGTAGCTGGCAAGTTTAAACCGAGTCAACATTTAGTTTATTGTTTTTATTTGCACGTACTCTCGGTCCTATATGGTTCAATTTTGATCTTGGTAAGTCGGGCTTTACGCATTTTTCGGTTTCTTTAATAAATGCTACATAAAAGCCAATGTTTCAATGTTTTTCTTTCATATGCAACAAAACTTGAAGTATTCTAAGTTTAAACGGAAACCAGTCAAATTGCGTGCGTCACATCCAGTTCAAGCTCAATGCTTGTACGTGCTTCTTCTGCAATTTGTTTAGGTTATATGTGGAGGAATAAATTTTTCATTCAAAGAACGACGTTTATTTTGAAAGTTTTAGCTTCGCTAATTTTTAAAATTCTCACCGCCACTTACACATTAACTTCTGAAATTTCAAAAACGAAACTTAATTTCTCTTCATCACCGGAAACTCATCTCATTTATATCAAAGTACTTCCAACAGTGCCAACTTTCCTTTTCATGTAGATAACTCTATACATAATAATCGGATTTATGATTAGTGAAATTATGTAAATGACCAAAGCCGACTAAGCAGTTGCACGTATAAACATTAAATTGTTTCATCATAAATATTCTATATGATTTTGATTTAGCATAGGGCTCATTTGTAAAAACTTCAGGCACATTTCGCACACCTGCACCTGACTAATATTTCTAGCTGAGGTGTTGAATAAAAGACCAACGTGCTTGGCCTGAGCATGCAATATATAAATTCAGATCGGTCTTAGGGCATACACACTGACAATAATTTTTCTACAAAAAATATTTAAACCAAGGTTTCGAGCTTGATTAAACACCAATTACATTATATATCCATTTGTCAGTATACAATAAAACAATCCCAGTTCGAACTTCATGTCTAAACACATGCCGAATCAGCTCTACAGGAAGGATGGGCTTATCAAAACATAAATTAGTTAATAAGTGAAAATTGTGTTTAGCGTGCGGCAGGATGGCGGAGTGGATGCAGTCACAAACACTCAAAATCAAACATGAGCCGGTTCAAACCCCGTCCATTGACCGAAGAGTAAAAAATAAGAGCAAAACCGATATACTGGATGAATTGCCTTTTAATTCATACACTGCTTAGTTCAAACTGAAAAATGTATATATATATATATATATATATATATATATATATATATATATATTAGAATACGTGCTTATATTAAACTCGCAACATTGATGTACATAATTCCAAGAGCGGATCTAAAATATAAATTATCGATTAAAATTTTCGCCTAAAATCCTGATTTTCTGTTCGCTTAATGTTCATCAGCCGTAGAAACTACAGGTCTGACCATCGGCGGGTTCTGAGAAGTCGCAGAGTTTGCATTCTTCTCAAACCTATTGGTAGTTAAGAGTTTTAATTATAATGCCATATGAGAAAAATATTTAGCATGGAGGCTTAATTCAATCCTAAATTAGGTTAATTTAAAACAGTTAAATATCGGATATTTTTTCGCAAGTTCTCTGCTCGACTTCAATATCTGATGCTATAAAGTTTAAATTCTTGAATGCCACATTGATAAAAGTTTACTGAACGAATAAATTAGACCAAAAACGACCATAAACCCGAAAACACCGTGCTAAAATATACATACGCACATTTATTTTTCAGAAATTTATATTTATTTCATGTAAAAAAATATTCTGTTTCTGCAAAGAGAATTCGCAGCAACTGACCGCTGACGAAATTCGTAAATATATATTTATTGTTTGCTTTAATAAGGAATTGGTTATCCGCCCGATTTGGAGTGCGACTTTTACAAACAATATATATTTGATTATACTGTAAGTGTTCTTCTCGTAGTCATTTGTATTAAGTTCGATTCTTTCATTTGATCGCTAATTAAGCAATTGTCTAGTTCTACCCACTTAGTTTGCTGAGCAGCTAATGCATGCTTATTGTTCAAAATTTGTGGGGGAAGCTGCAAATATTTCATGTTCATCACCCCATAGAAATTGTACAGCTCAAATTACCAGTCAGTTACGATGTATGCAAGACTGCTAGATGGGAGATCCGCATATCTAATCTGGCTGCCCATATATATGCATCGCAGTTTGATCCTCGCTAGTCAGATTTCCGTTGTGTTCTGTTAATGATCATGGAATATCGAAAAGCGTCAACACGTGTGACTGACGATAGTTTTACTATGTTTTGTGACTGGTTAGATACAATAGGACTGGTGTTTATCTCAAGCTCGTAAACTCAATTTAGAAAATTTTTGGACTGTTCGATTGCAGGAAGCTTATCAATTAAACTTCTAGTTAGAAGGCGTTTTGTTTCATATACAAACATCACTTTTTATAAAGCAAACGTAGTTGCTGCTCTAATTTTTTCGGAAGAATGTCTCGGATTGTGCGTCCTCTGATTGGGAAAATAAAATGTTTTATCCTTTTATTTGGTGCGGCCTCATTGATTTCCCTTCGTGCTGGCGTATTTCGTTTTTGATCTAATAAATTTTTCCAAATACCTGTTTACTAGTATCATTGTTGTGAGCTCCGCCATCTCTAGGCATAGAAATACTTCTAAATAGATTAGTAATATTCTGCAAGATAAATTGTTTGTACAATTTTTTTAAATTAGGACAGCATTCAGGTTATGGATGTACTGCCCGGTTCATGTCAGCTCGCGAATGCAATTAATCTTCTCTTGAAAGCAAAACCACAGGCTGCAATTTATTTTCAGACATTAGAGGGCGTGCTTGCGTGCATTAGCTTGAAAGAACGTGGATATAAATGCAACTGGCAAAGATACTGCCATCCAGTTTTCAACTTTATCGGCCGTTTCACTACAAACTGCCTTCGTTGGTATTCAATTTTTCCAATGGAGAATCTTTATGTTATGTGAGCACGAACTCATTTGAAGCGAACTATACAAGGAAAACTGTGGCCTACGATAATATATGTGTTCAGTTGCTGACTTATAATTAAATGAACGTTTATATTATTTAATTATCTAAATGTTCAATTTAAATATCGCGCCCCCAGGTAGCGTGGTGTCCGTTCTATAATGAGAGATGGGGATGGTCAGTTCGATCTTTAGGTCTAAAGGTATGCCATATAGGCTCCACCTGTAGGAAAAGCTAACCAAGAAACATTATTTAGTATATAAATGAACATTGCTTGTGATTCCGAAGCAGACGTGCCTAGGTTCGAGCCCTGTCCGCGGCAAATTCTGGACAGTACGTGATGAGTTCTCAATAAGGATAAAACTACTGACTAATTTTTGTAATTAATATGACTAGTGCAAGGAAAATGCAATGTTGCAACCTTGATTTAGATAAATTTTATCATCACCCGCGCAACCAATGTTCCTTTAGTTATATAAGATTCTTCGCTTGTTAATGGTATTTTGTAAAACGGATGCTCATCGAACAGTGTCTACCATATTTAACATATTTTTATAATCAATTTGATTATTAACATTAATAAGAAAATAAGATAAGTTTTGGCTAAGTTTTCTGACTTAGTTCATCTAATGCTTCGGTTTTGCATACAAACTAGTGTGAGCATCAATTTACAAATATGTTACATAATTAAGCGTTTTCCTGTTTACCTAACTGATTTCAACGAGAAAACAATAATTTTCCCCATTTTTCACTTAAATAAGTAATATTTCCAATTAGGGTTTTTATTCTACAATCAGGTGACTTATTTTGCCTTTGTTCTTTTGCAGGCGTATCTATGCTTTGCAAATAGAACAAATAAACAAATGTCGATATTAACACACCTTCAGAGCAACGTATTATATTTCTTCTATTAAAAGATATTTTAAAATCCCTTTTTAAAAAATACACTTAAATTAGCCTTATTTATTCATTTTAACTAAGTAATAATCGCTGAATCTCCTGCGTTGGCGAGAGATCAGCCGAAGTCCTTAAAATAACCTTTCAGTGACAATCAATCCAAAGTTAAATTTATCACCTAGTTAAAAGTACAGTTTATCACACATTATGGTGTAAACCCGACTTATTTGTGTATTTCAATGTAGGTATCTTGGTGCGTGTGTGTGATTGTGTGCGTATGGTGTGTTAGTATCAGATTTTTTCTGTGCGTGATAAAGTCACCTAAAGTTAGTTGTGAGGTTTCTCCGCAGTAATTCAATAAGATTCAACACATTATCTTGTCATCCTTGTAAAAGATATAGTACTGAATTGAAAACACTTAAATATTTAGTATCTACTAAGGTTAAAGTTTAGAAATATATGCGAATTCCTTAATTTAAAGCAAAGCTGTTTAACTTTAATAAGATTTACATGCATAGAAAATTTGTATTATATTGTCTGTTAAGATATATTATATATAACTGTACTTGTTCAGCATCGCGCGTATAGTAACATGTTTAAAAAAGATCTAGTTGGATTTACAGAGTCAGAATTAAGGGTATAATCCTTTGTTCACATGAGTTTCTTGCTTACTGGCTAGTCATTTGAACCAATATTAAGCTTCATAATCATTAAATATTAAGCCACGCATAGTGAAACAATTAGATTGTTCATAAAGCATTTACCTTCAATTTATATTAATAAAAATATTTTATACTCTGGAAACTGTAATTCGTTTGGCAACCCGCACAAATCAGCAGACACCGAATTCGCTCACAAAGAGGGCTCCAGTATAGTTGAGCTACAAACCAGAACTTGTGATAAACAGATTAGTAATGTTGGAACTAATATTAAGCAAAGGAAGGATAGATGGGCTCAAAATGTCAGAAAATAATGCTACCAGTATCAAGTACAGAACCTATACCAACGTTGAAATTGATAGCATTTAGTTAGTGCAACTGCCATTCTTACCAATGAAGAAATATTTATGATTGTAAAGCGTAACAGACATAACGCCGTTAAAATGTTTACATCAGACTGTCTGAAATGCTCTTCTGAAGGAAAAAAATGACAATTCAAGATGGAAAATTTATGGTTAACAATCCGTAGGTATGATTTATTCAAAACTTGAAAATGAAATAGAATTCTTAAGAGTATCGAAATGTTCTAGCGCCGATCATCTACACATAATAAAACAGACTGCGAAAGAGATGGAAATTAATTTTTCCAGCGCAGTTGGCGGATTTCAGACGTATACTAATTCCAAATTTTTATTGTTAATAAAATATTTAATTAAAATTATCCACAGTTTCTCCTCCATACGGGCTTTTCAAAATTAAATGTTGATCAGCAGAGCCGGACGGAAAATGGACCGACAGTGATCAAATTAAACGAACATTGGTTTCGCGGGAGGTGATAATAATTATTATAATTAAGGTTGCGGTCTTAATATAAGCACCTGACCCAATATTAAATTACATATGTCAGTATAAACTATAAATTGTATAGTGTAGAAAAGGAAATTCATCCAGTAGACCAGTTTCGTCTTTATTGGGAACTCATCATGTACTGGCCAGAATTTGCGGCGGACAGGACTCGAACCTGGGCACGTCTGCTTCGGAATCTGGTGCTCTAACCACTGAGCCATCCTGCCGCACACTACACTACACACAATTTTCAGTTATATACTAGCTAATGTAACTTGGTTAGTCTATTTTTCCTTTAGGTGGAGCTAATATGGCATCTATTTATACCCAAAGTTCCAACTAACTATCCCCAATCTGTCATTACTGAACAGACAACATACTACATGGGGACGTGGTATTGAATTGAACATTTATATAATTTAACGAACGTTGGCCGCGCGGGCGGTGATAACAATTATTAGAATCAAGGTTGCGGTCTTGATATAAACACGTGACCCATTAAATACTTACATATGTCAGTATAAACTAAGAATTTTATAATGTAGAAGAGGCAATTCATCCAGTAGACCGGTTTCGTCCTTATTGAGAACATCACCATGTACTGGCCAGAATTTGCCGCGGACAGGGCTCGAACCTGGGCACGTCTGCTTCGGTTAGAGCACCAGATTCCGAAGCAGACGTGCCCAGGTTCGAGCTCTGTCCGCGGCAATTTCTGGCCAGTACATGATGAGTTTCCAATAAGGACGAAACTAGTCTACTGGATGAATTGCCTTTCCTACACTATACAATTCTTAGTTTATACTGACATGTGTTAGTAATTAATAGGTCAAGTGATTAAATTTTTATGTCTACATTACACAAATTTTTGAATCTATGAACTTAGTCTCGCAATGATAAATGCTTCAGATATATTTCAATTAATTGGATTGTCGGCTTTACAATAGCTGCACATTCACGAGCATAACTTTTTTTCAGATTTTGTTGCAAAATTTTTGTGCTATACTAGCACGATATATGCGAACAAATATTTGATTTGTGGATATTGAATTCTGCAACCTTGATTTAAATCAAGCTTTATATAAGCCGCAGTTAAGTATTGTATTTCAAAAATTATGTCCTATCACCAATAAGTTCATTAGGCGAATTGAATTTTTTCTTTTGGGCAATTTTACTGGCGATTTAGGAAGAAATGTATACATTCAAACAACTAATACATGTGGTAGTATATTGGTATTGCTTATTAAGTAACAAATAATTTGAAATAGTAACAGAAAGTTATACGCAAGCCAGCATGAATGAAAGGTATAATCTCATGTACAAATGCATTTCCTGCTTACTGTCGAGCCATCAGTAGGAGCTGATATTACGACTTATACCCATTATATATGGGGTCGAATTTACGAATACTTTATATAGAGTTAATTACATTAATCTTGAATACTCACTCTTTTAGGAGATTGTACCGTACCACAGTCTTACATCTATTGTCTAAATACATAGTGGGTATAGGGCGTAATAACGTATCATAGAAACACAAAAAGCATGTGCACATGAGATGAAACGTTTTTTCATGTTCGCTTTCGTATACATTTCTGGTCCTATTTCAAAAGATTTTTTACTAGATAAGCAATACCAAAATAATGTTATGTGTTTTAGTTGTTTGCAACAAAGAGTCTCATTTTTAAACATTTCCCTTAATAATAAACTGAATAAATACATTTCTTCCTAAATCGTTAATAACTTTACCCAAAAAATAATTTCATTTCATATAATGAACTTATTGGAGATAGGACATATTGTTGGACAAATAGCACTTGAACCTACCTGAATCTGTCCGCGGCAAATTCTGGTCAGTACCTGATGAGTTCCCAATAAGGACGAAACCGGTCTACTGGATGAATTACCTTTTCTACACTATACAATTCTTAGTTTATACTAACAAATTTGTGTACTTAATGTATGAGGTGTTTATACCATGATCGCAACCTTGATTATAATAATTGTTATCACCACCTGCGCAACCAACATTCCATTAATTAAATATTTTGCTTATCAATCAAAACGGTAAAAGTGTAGCAAAATAAGAATAAATTATGGAAAAGTGTCATTGAGTACGCTTAGAAACTGTTAATAATAGCTAGCTGAATTTCAGGACGCCTAACATATTTTATCATTCAAATCGCCGATAAAAATACTAGATTTGATTTACGGAATTTTTGATAGATCATTTCTTTAGTTTTTTGCAAGCTTCGTGAACGTACAGTTTTGATTGTAATATTTCCAAATAAGGCAATCGCACTGAAGCTGATCAATTAATTATATTCATTATTTTGAAATTGATGAAATGGCGTCTAGTCATCACGATTTGTATCTGCATATATTGAAAATATTTAACATTAAAAACAAAACTTCAAAAAAAGTGTTTAACAAAACATTTAACACGAATGACAATGAGGCAAAGTAAGTTCCACTGTGTATTAACGGGTCACAAATTCTGCAAACATTAAATCCAAGACTGTTAAGTCAGACATACTAAGCTCTAATTATCACCTGGATATTACATAATTTTCCAGACTATAGTTTACAATAATTATTTTTTATTTTATTTTATTTATTTATAATAAACTTTCTCTAAGTGAAGCATGCCACAATTTGCGATCGTGGTTGTCGCTTTGTACTGTCAGTTTCGTGATGATCCGACTGATCTCCATTTCCATGGGCGCATTGTGTTGGTGTTCGATTCGACCTCCGAAGGCTTCAACATCGTTCATACTAACCACTGGAAATGATGTACGAAACTAATCTTCGTTGATTGACGACGTTTCGATTCCTCCTTTCCGGAATCATCATCAGGCCTCTAATCACACATAAACAATACAATGCTCACAATAGCAGATTTTCTCAAATGTGGTCTTTTCCCACTTGCCAAATAAATGGCATCTTCTTAATTTTGTACTGATTCATAAGTGTGACGAATATGGCATCATATTTGTATGTCAGATATTTCTTGAAGGATTGCGAAGTGCGGGCGTCAGAGTGAAGCATACCACTATTTGCAATTGTGAGTTGTCGCCTCGCACTATCACTTTAACAAAGATCCTAAATGATTCGACTGTGTTAAATAATTTTTAAATCACACACAACTACTTGAAAATAACGCGATTCACAGTACCATAATCAGAAATATGGTTTGTAAGAATCCTTTTGCACGTCAGGGATGAGTGATTAACATACCACTTATAATACATAACTGATTATTTATCAGTATTAAACAAACGCCCAGATGCATACACAGGTAGGCGTGGCGTACGCTTATCTGGTGAATCGTCAGATGTTGTTAAATCAATATGTGTTATTAAATCACTTTAATTACTTTTCGATGACTGTACACATGCAGGCACATACCCACATATATATATGAGATACCTAGTGAAAAGACAGTTATGCTTAAGAAATCTAGAAATAATAATAAATGGGACCGTTTAAACTAAATTCACTACTTGACATATTGACTGTCAACATTTTGTAGAATAGGAAAAAGACCTCCGAAACCGGAAGTCGAAATATTCGGAGTCAAATTGAAGACAGTGGATGCAAACACCATGTTGAGTTCAACAAGTATCAGGTAAATAATCAGAAATAGTTCAAAGTAAACGGCATTATTACCTACGCAATAGTAAACTATGCTTCAAGGTTTGTAGAGTTTATTATCAAAGCGACATTGTAGAACAGCATTCAACAAACGGCAGTATGCAATTCGCAAAACTCATAAGATACAATTATGTATTAGGCGTTGCGCAACTAGTAAAAAATTAGTTAGATTATGACCAGAAAGATAAACCAAAGACAGCATAATTTGGAAAGTATAATCTCGTGCGCAGTCGTTTCTTAGGTAAATGACGTAATATCGGCCCCTACTGATGAGTCGTCGGTAGGCACGAAACGAATGTGCACGAGATTATAATTTCTGTTCATGCTGACTTTGGCTTGTTCTTCTGGTCATACTTGAATTTATTTGTTACTAGGTGCGCAACGCCTAATACATAATTGCATATATATTATTTCTCTGCCACAAACAGTAACTAACCCTTAAAATGAAACAGGTAGATTTTTCTATTTATGCATGGTACCCAAAGCGAGCCTTCAGGCAGTTTAATTCTAGTCGGAGATAAAATGGTAATATTTAATTTAAACAATATCTACTATATAATTGAATTATTCATTTTAAATAATTTCTATGTGAGGAAACTTTTGGTATCTGAATCTGAACGCATGTAAGTTACGGCAGAAAGAAAGACTATAATATTCAGCTTTGCACTTAATTGAATACTGCCGTATTACAAAAGAAAGTAAATCTCATAAAAAATCAATTAGTTTATTAGGCATAAAAAACTATTTCTGCAAGGATGTTAAGTATTGCATTTCTTTCTTAAATCAATGTGAAGTAAATCTGACATTTAATATATAGGCATCATTCATATATCAGGAAAAATCAAAAAATTTCCCAAATTTAGGACAAAGGCTGGAAAACATCTGTTCTGCTGTAACCAGAACATTGATTTTCTTAGCAATGTCCGTTTTTTTTAACGTTTTACCTCTTTCGATTCAAAGGTTTCGATGCTCATTTCACAGCACCTTTTGAAGTCACGAACTCGTCACACCAATTATTAACTCTTAATAAATCAAGTCGTAAATTCCGTTCAATCGGGTTTATTTATCCATTAAAATATCTTGTTCCACAATAATTAATTTACTTTCATTAGGTAGGCGTGCGTCGCTTACGCATACATTTATTTATTTGCTCATTTAAGCAAAATTACATACACGTTCATATCCATCTAAGTTGATCACAGCCATCGTCCATCAATACAATAATGCACACGTCATGCATACATTTTGCTCTAATTGATCTGTATATTGCCTAAGCACATACTAAATGGATAGCATCATTCTTGGTATATTAATATTTACCTTACTAAATGAAGTCAAGTAATCTGGATTCATTAGTTTGGAAGGTAACATATCAATATCAAATTCTAAATGCAAGTAATAAAATAGTGTCAGGATAAATTTTCTAAAAGTTAGGGTGTATGAATTAATCATAATTAACGAACGGAACTCTAATAAAAAATAAAGGTCAAACAATAGATAAACTATTGAAATAAAGGGATAATATATTTATTAAGGAATGACCACAAATCACATAAAAAATACATATAACTAATAGCATTAAAATAAAACATTCTAACCGTTTTCGGACAGTCCTTTATAAAACACAGTAAGATTCATAAACATATAGAAAGGATGCAACCCAGAGACGTATCAGAAAGGCATTTAATCCCATGCAATAATTGTAAACCTATGTATTTCGATAAAAAATATGCGCAAAGTAAGGGAAAAAGTGAAATCATAGGGCTTAATGCAAACGTGAATATGTTAATAGTTATTATCTTACTGCTCATTTATTAGAGACTAGATTTCAAATCATGTAGGATGCTATATTGTGCGATTGGTTATATACCATGTAAATGGAGCTCATCTCAAGCTCATAAACTTGATTTTAAGATATCTTAAAGCTACCCGCGCAATCAACGACAATTTAATTCTGTAAGTTATATAATTCTGGCGACAGGTACGAAAATTATTTGTTCGTGTCGGCATAGACATTGTACTGCTGGGATTCCCAGTCGAATACAATATGTGTCTGTCAACTAGGAGTGAGAGCCGTATAGCTGATTATCGAAAACTTAAGTATGATTTGCGGTTTTATGCTTGTTCGGTAGTTTGCTCTTGTGCTCTGATGATACAATCATTGAAGGACGAAGTGCATTAGTGCATGTGCCTGACGGTAGTTGTGCCATTTTGTTTGACTGCTGGTTAAATACAATGTAATTGGTGCTTATATCATGCTCGAAAAGTTGATTTAAATAATTTTTATCACCACTTGTGCAATCAAAGATTGTTTAACATTATTACCAATATATACGTGACGAAATCTGTAAAACCTTATGTTCATTTGCATAGAAAATGTGCAGCCGACATTTCCAGTCCAGAACAATACGTGTGAGATTACTATGGGTTAGAGTCACATATTTTATTGTGCATTCCTTATATATACATTTTGGTTTGATCCTTGCTGGTCAGTTTGCTGTTATATATATTAATATATATATATATATATATATATATATATATATATATGGCGAAAACTAGAAAAGTTAATTCGTGTCTACATAGAAATTTTGACAATATTTCTAGTCCAGCACAATAAATGTACGATTACTATGGGTGAGAATCACATATTTAATTGTGCATTCCTTATATATGCATTGTGGTTTGATCCTCGGCAGTCAGATTGCTGTCGAGTCTAAATAATGATTACGGAAGTTCAAAACACGTTAGTACATGTGATAGACGGTCGTTTTGCTATGTAGCGCGACTGGTTAAAAATAATCGGATTGATACTTATTTTAAGCTTGGAAACGCGAATTTTATAAATTAATTATGATAAATTTTAACGTATGCAGTCGATAGGAAAATGGTACAGACTACAAAGATGGGTAGGGTAGGGCACTGAATTTAAGTCGATATGTGAAATTATAAAATGAAAAGTGATGAAAAAATTACTTTGTTACTTGTGGTCCGAAGCACAAACCAATTGATGGAAGCAATCAATGTAGGAAGCAGAAAAAGTAAATAGCTCCTGCAAAAGTTTAGACATATAGGAATAGAATTAGGTAATATATTAATTTATAATATTACTTCATTATTAGTAATTTGATGTCATCTTACATTAACATGATGCAAATTACCATCTTCCAGTTATTACATCTCATCGATATATTTTGACGCGTGCTACATCATAATCTTTTCTTACTATAATTCTCTTATCTTTCTATCAGGAAGAAAGATAAAGTTTCATCTTCGTTTTTGTTTCATTCATACACCAATTAATCTTAATTCTTACACTTTGTCTTTGAAAAACATTACTGACTTATTGACATTACCATTAATTATATAATAGTTAGAAATCTTTTGTTTATGAGAATCAATATATATGCAATTGCGTATTTGGTGTTGCGTATTTAGTTTGTCCTTCTGGTCATATTTCAACTAATTTTTTACTAGGTGTGAAAACACCTAAAATACGACCACCATTAATTATATGATTTCAAAAAGTAAGAAAATACTTCAATGCCACCTGAAGAGTTATAATAACAATACAGAATGCTTGAGGTTATCTACACACCACTTACCCTTAAGATTGATTCTGATATAAAACAATAAATTAACATGCAATAACTGCAGTCAACTTAGATGGATGTCCATGTAAATGTAATTATATTTAACTGAGCAAATTAACGCCTACGTGTGTTTATCAATGGAATAGACAATACTGAAAATCGCAATGAAACATAATGGCATTTATAACCTTTATAGCCAGGTTCCATGTTATATGTGGAATATACTGAAGTCTTACAGTAAATGACTTCATTTGTAGTTGAGACTGATATTGATTTTAAAAGCAAAATTTTACGAGTTGCACCGACCAAGTGTTCAACATTACTTGATTGAACATATAATTGGTTTGGGACTTAGTTCCTGTTCCTATTTTTGAGTCGAGAGCAACCAAGACATATATGTATACATTAGATTACAACTTTCTGTCACGTGATGTTTGGCATTTTTTATCATTTTTTTAAACTATTATACTGATTTTTTTCTAGATAAACTTAACTGTGTTCTACAATAGAGCAATAATTGATTGCGCGAGTGGTGGTAACAATTCTTTAAATGAAGTTTGCGAGCTTGAAGTAAACACCAATCCCATTGTATTTTTAATTTTTTTTAACCAGTCGTCGATGACTGGTTAAAAAACAATGGGATTGGTGTTAACTGTGTTCTACCATCAATTTCACCATATGGTTCCAGGAGGTGTTGGTGATATCTGTTTTAAAGAAAATATATATTTGATGAATATTGCAAATGTTATCAAACTTAGGTTTGTGATTAATTTTAATCAAGGTTGCGAACTTGATATAAATACCTGATCCATTATGTACATAAATTTGTCAGTATAAACTAGGTATAGTATAGTGTGTAAAAGGTAATTTACTAGACCCGGTTTTGTCCTTATTATGAACTCGTCATTTACTCTCCAGTATTTGCCGCGGTCATGGCTCGAACCTGGGCACGTCTAATTCTGAATCTGCTGCTCTAACCACTGAACCACCCAGCCGCACACTACAGAAAATTTTCAGTAATATATTAACTAATGTGTCTTGGTTAGCCTTTTCTTTAGGTAGAGCCTATATAATCTCATGCACATTCGTTTCGTGCTAGACGTTTCGCAGTAAGCACGAAACGAATGTGCATGAGATTATACTTTCCGTTCATTCTGCCTTTGGTTTATCCTTGTGGTCACAACTGA
>JAQBSW010008061.1:0-36575 GCA_029291075.1 Eudiplozoon nipponicum
CATCCAAATTGGGTAGTATAGGATCCACTCTTCTGCCGGTATGGGGTCCCCGTGCACATCACAGTTCTTGGTTAGAAACCCTTAGCGATATGGCAGCGAATCGAGCTCAGTGGCGATCTTGTTGCAGATGTATAGTAGAATCATCTTAGTAACTTTCTTTTCTTAGTAGGGCAAAGTTAGCTGCGAGGTTCGGTTTGTTTATGACGTGATACGGTGAAATCCGCAAGGAAGCTGTGTTGCTGATGTCGCCTTGCCCGAATGCTAACTTGGCCATAATGGTGTTGTGGAGAGGTTTAGTTTGCCTCATTTCTGTGAGTTATCCTGATAAATTTACTCATAGTAGCAAGGTTTTCCTTCTCTCTCTACCCCTCTCCCTCTCTCGTAAATCTCAATAATAATTTATCTAAATTCACTTTTTTTCACTCCTTATGGTTATATGGCAGTGAAACATTAGTCACTTGACTTTTGTGTGGCTGGAAATGATGATGAAACTTCGTCACAACACCATTATGACCAAGTTAGCATTCGGGCAAGGCGACATCAGCAATACAGCTTCCTTGCTTATTTCACTGTACCACATCATAAATACCATATAACATGTTTAAATTAAGTTATACTATATAATGTACTTCTCCTAGCATTCGTATGACGTTTGCTAAAACCCATCAGAAATACGGCTTAAGAAATGTTAATGATAACGTTAACAGAGTTTTATGTGCTAATTAATTGCATTCTTTCGTCGTTAACATTGTTAACGGAAGCACATGCGACTTTTCTGGTGTGTATTAGGTTAGAGAATGTGCGACATTAAAAAATATTTTCCGTCATTAATTTTAATGAAGAACAAATTTTTGCGCAATTTAAGTCCTTACACATTTTTGTTACGTATTAGGACCAAAACACCTGAACGTTTATTGTTTACAGCAAATAACTTTTTTAATTTGCTGCTTTTTTGTACAAGTACAAATCTCAAGCTTTATAAAAAAATTTCAGAGATCCACTGTCATCATTCAACCTAGGCATCTGGTCAGATTGGGAGGACGCACGGTTGGCTCTCCATTTAGCTGAGATGGCGCTGCTACAAACGGTTACGGAAAATAATGGTTCAAAGTCAGTTGCATACGGTCGGGTGCGAGATGAGCCTGAAATAGTGCATACCGAAGCGGTGAATGAAAATGCACATATTAAATCTGGCAAATCGTTGTCTGCAAAAAGTGAATTAACCGTCAACAAATTAATTAACAATTTACCAGATCAGTTGGAAGTGCCTTTTCTTTGGAGGCGCAAGAAGCTGCTGTGGCCGTCAGTTAATTTGCCAATTTTGGATCTACTTGCGGCAATTAATGCGCCTTTTTTAGTATTTGATATAGTGAATCGACACTGGGAGTCTTCAAATTTGCCTCAATTGAATAGCAAAAGTAAGTGGAGTTCAACCTAAATAAGTTAGACGTGATTTTCTCGCCTTTTAATTTGCTAGCATATTATTTTAAAATGAATATTATTATGCATTATTTATGACAGCTAAATTGTTTTTGACAAAATTATTATGTTAAGAATAGTAAGTTTTAATATGAAATGTTAAGAAGACAATAATGTGTGTGCGTTTGCAAAAAGATTTAATATACTTGAATTTTATTAAGCGCAAAAAAACATTTAAAATAACCCCTCACTGAAAAATATCGCAAGAAGCTCAAATTACAAGGAATTGACTGCTTAAGCTTGTTCCGAGATGGACACTTTCCCCTTGCTATAAAGCAACTGATAAGATTTTCTGTCTATCATTGCACCGAAAACTTGTCGGTGTTAGTAGCCTCATGTGCGGTGGAAAAGATTTTCGATGCTACTTGTACTTACTCTGTCGCCATTTCGAAAGAGGAGGTACTCTTAGTTATAATGCTATGCACAATATAATTAGCAGTGACATTTCGTTAAAATTTCGCGATATCTATTTACTCCATACTGCCTCTAATTTTAACAATAATTGTTTGCGCGGGTGGTGGTAACAATTCTTTAAATCAAGTTTGCGAGCTTGAAGTAAACACCAATCCCATTGTATTTAACCAGTCGTCGAACAACATAACAAAACTACCGCCAGCCGCAACGCACTGACGCGTTTCGACCTTCCTTGATCATCATCAGAGTACGACGGCAAACTGACTATCGTGGATCAAACCGCATTGAATATATATGAAAATCAAATTTAGATATGCGGCTCTCACCTCTAGCAGTCTCGCATACATTGAACTTGACTGGAAATGTCGGCTGCACAATTTCTATGCAGTCATGAACATTAACTGTTTGTAGCTTTCGCCACATATACATATATAGGCAATACAATTTAACAATAATTGTTTGCGCGGATGGTGGTAACAATTCTTTAAATGATCAAGGAAGGTCGAAACGCGTCAGTTCGTTGCGGCTGGCGGTAGTTTTGTTATTTTGTTCGACGACTGGTTAATTACAAAGGGATTGGTGTTTGCCTCTAATTTTGTCTCTGATTAAATTAAAACATTGAATTTCCATCCACCCTAATTACTGCTGGGTTTCAACCAGAGTTGATGAGTAGAAAAAACTGATGGTATCCATCACAAGCGAATTCTTGAGTATTTTGAAATGATGATACTCAAGACTGTAGCGAGCCATACCTTAAAAAAATTGTGTTGGTCAGTGCCATTCCGGTACTTAATCCTGGTTCACTGGTACATCGATTCAATGCCCATGGACTGATCGATATGTTTAGACCGTAGCGTTGGGCATCAAAATTAGAAAAGTGTCGAACTCACCTTGGGTAGTTACTGTGGAATTCTGCTATCTCTACAGCTCGCCATGGTGACATCTGATGATAGAGGTGATGTTAGTCTTTCTGATCTTTGTTACAGCAACTATACCGCGTTGTTAGCATCAATAGGGATTCGCATTAACTGTGTTTAGAGGGTGTTCATTCAGTAAAGTCTTGGGCAAGCACATAAATTTAGGCGCCAATCTATGTCTTCCACGCGGTAGGTTGCTGAGTAGCGTGCGCCAGTATGTCGGAATTGTCAACGCTGTTCCACAGGACAGGTTTATCGGAGATTTCACCCCTTATAATGTTGCTTGTTTAATTATATTTTGCGTCTTAGACAAGTGACTGATATCTTGAATTATACTGTCTGGACGCGAGATTTCGAGTCTACGATTTATGTGGTTCTAGTTATCACCCTGAGTTTCTGCAGTGACTTGGCTAGCAGGATCTGTCATCAGCGTTTTCAAACTCCGTCATCACAATCAGCGTGTCGAAATCAAAATTACTCGGAAAATTCAAGGCAACGCATTTATGTGAATGATTCCACAGCATTATCTTCATGGTTTCCAAAATTCAAACACGGACGACTTCAGATGTGATTAAAAGTAACCCAGCTAAACGTAGGCAGCCCTGAAGATTTGCTACACATTAATTCTGTTCGTAAAATGTTGTTAGTCGCACGTACCTGTCTAACGCAGATATTGGGCAATTTCTGGCTGCCAACAGTTCCTGTAGTTTGCTTTCGCGGCTGTGTTGTTCAACTTTGTCTTCTGACATCTGCTCCCATTACTAGAAGTCGGTATTGGTGACCGGCTTGCTGATCTATAATACGCTGGCAAGACAGTTATTTAAGCAATTAAACAATCAATGATTGCTGGATGATGGTAACATTCCTTTAAATTAAGTTTGAGCCCTTGAAGCTAATACCAATCCTAGGAGTCGGACAACCTAATAAAACTGTCGTCAGTTGTACCTAGGATTTGCTTGATTAACAACAATTGTTTGCATATCATTAAATATGAGTACATTATGCATGTACTTGTGTGTGTATACATAACTAAAAAAGAATCAGTTAAATGTATTTGATACGCTTGTACATCTATCTAAATGAAAGGAAACCGAATTATTCAAAGTAGAACACCTTGTAGGGTAGAACAAGGACCAAGTAAAAAATCAGACTATACAAAAGACGAAGAACACTCTTGAGTTAAAATAAAAGTTCATTGCGTCTGGAGAGTACATAAGGTAACAATGGTATAGTTAAGAATAAGATATTGATAGCAATGAAAAATTTAATCATGTAAACGGATTACGCCGCTGCCGAATAGGTTTTTCTTTTAAATCAAACTATTCAATGTTTAATACCACAGTTTATAAATAGGATACATGCTTATTTAAGGTAGTACATTTTCATTTGCCAAACAATTAAATAAAATCAGCTGTTTAGGTTGATCTCAACTACTATTTATCAATAAGCTTACGTAAGCTATGAATCAATTTATATTGACTGTTCGGCCTGAAGGTTCATAATTCTTGTAAAGGAGAATTACTATTTAAGTGCATTCTTTAAATAAAATGATTAATACGTGTGCGATTGTGCTACAAAGGTTATGGCCTTTAAGATAATTACCAAATTCAATAAAGTTAACGAGTTAGTAATTTATGGAGCGTTGTGGATAAGCTGATTGCTGCTTGATTTTTTAAGCTAAAAAACTTTCTGGCATTGTGCCGTAATTGGAGCTGATGCATACTTACTACTACTTTACTGCGGCTGACTCCTTTTGGAGGATAAGCCGGCTCCAATTTCATGGAGTTTCTTGGAAAGTGAGCTGATGCATACAAAGGATTGAACACTCCCAGATTTCACACTCTCCATGGTTTATGTTTCTTGTTGTTTTGACTTTCATTATAAATATATGCTCATTTGGAGATACTTCAGGTGGAAATGAGAGTGAAGTTTTTTGTTCAAGATGTAACCCGTAGCCACAGAAATTTCCGATTTGACGACTGAAGGACGCAAGCTAGTCAGACCCGGTATTATTATCTTGAACCTTGTAAGGTCTACTAGAGACAGCCTTCTTCCCATTTCATGTGAAGCCTTGAGTTCGATTTAACTGCGCGGTAACAATTGGTGCTAACTAGGTAGTGACGAGATGAAAGCAGGCGTATCGGACGACTAGGGCGAGTTTCGGCTGCTGAAGGATACATTGGCCAGTAACACGTGGGAAGATATTGCTCATCAGCCTCGGTTGGCAGACTATCTAAGAGAAGGAAAACTGAATACAAGACATCCCCACTAGAAATGGGCGACCTGGTGTTTTACTGCAACTCATTTATACCTATGAACAGTGCGATCTGCAATTGCCGTCGCGCAGGATATAAAGGGTCGCCTTATCTGCTGAGTCGTGCAGGACGGATGAGCGAAATCAGGCTGCTCCAGAAACCTTCATTTCTGATTCTTTCTCTTTTCCCTTTTCTCTTCTCAATCTAATAATAATGTTCTTTTAGATGATATGGATACGGTAGAAGTTAATCATATCACTGAGCCCTATGCCGTATTGACAAATATGAAAAATAGTTCAAGTTAACTACCATTTATCACATCTAGGTTTATTTTTAACGTCAGCACTTTCAATGTGCGAATCTCTAGCACGAGAGTTGGATAAACTATAAATCGATATGTATTGCCTGTTCGAAACCAGATTGCAGTATCCCACAAGAGTTACAAGACTGGGTGCCTCACCATTGTCTGGTAACACGAAGTTTACTCAAGCCAGAAACTGGGTAGTCGGAATTGTTCTTAGCTGGAGAATTGAAGCCTGTTTAACTGAATGGACTCATGTTAAAAGCAAACTTTGTGCGGCACGCATATAGTCGTTTATTAAAATCAATGCCAGAAACCCTAATCAAAGTTGCCTTCTTTGTATATGCATGTGCTCCCACAGATTGCAACACAGACAAATACAAAAATGAATTTTACTGCGACTTAAACTTTCTACTAAGTAAAGTAAGAAATTCAAATATTGTCTTGCTTATTGGTAACATGTATGCTCATGCTAGTGGCTTAAGCAACGAAGAATTTCATTGAGGTAGTAGATACGCTTTAACTTAAATGCGTAACGATAATGGTGAACGATTGTTTTTTATTTGCATGGATTATAGACTATACATCAGTAACACTAATTTCAGACGTACCGTAATGCGTCGCGCCATATGGCGTCCTCTAAATCACGATGAATTGTGGATTTATGAAATCATGTAGAAGTTAGCTGCATTGTAGTCTGTTATTTTGGAACACATGCCTTTATTCGGATCATGTACTTACCCGTCATAGATTTTCACTCAATTATTCCGTAAAACTATATTTTGTTAAATCTCAACGGGATGTAAGCAAACTAGAACAGCCGTATTTCGAGCTAAACTATGCAGATGTTGTATAATTGATGCTAACTGATTTTGATGGTGAAAATTTGAACTATGAACGATGCTAAGATCCACTGTGCACATTACTACTGTACGTAGCGTTGTAAGCTACAATTCAATTTGTAATTTTGTTTCGGGCCATTCTCCTAGCTCGGCTTATAACAAAACCGAGCTGTAAGACGGCAACTTAAGCACTGTATAAACGTCTATGTTGAACCCTTTTTTGACCGGAAATATGCTTTCGAATTATATAGCAATCCCTACTTTTCAACCTATTCATGCAATATATCTGAGAAAATTAAAAGTTAGCGAGACAATAAATAATTGTAATAATAATCTTATAACCGGTATCATATGCCGGCTGAACACTACAATGGTGAATTTTCTTGGTCTGTGTAGCCCTAATCTCGACCAACTGTCAGAGTTAGAAATAAAAAATGAAATCTTATTTCTCAAACGTCGCAAATGTGCAGGCTCTAATATTTCGTTTCTGATATTATTTAAAGATGATGGCGTTCATTATACTTTTTCATACAATATGGAATGAGGAGACGGTATCGGTTGCTTGGAGAGTTTAAAACATCATTCATATCTTCAAAAAGGACAATCATAATTTGTGTGATAATCACCGCGGTATAAGCTTACTTCCCTAATAATATATTTGCTTCGGTTAACTTACGCTGTTAGAGCGCTACGAATGAATGCTATATTCGAAAAGGTCAAGTCGTTTTCTGATCAGGACGAGGTTGTATAGATAATATTTCTACTTTAAGGTAATTACTTTGACAGAGACACGTATATCGCTGCTCCACAATAACCGTCCTTCTAGAATGCAAGCCTGCACCTGATTCAGTGAATCGTAATGCTCTTTTAGGCATTATATCGAAAGTATAATGTCCACCAAATTTGTAAATACTATAGGCACTCTCTGCACAAACCCTTCTCTTTGTTGTGGATTTGACCGCATTTTTCTTGTGCGGGACAATTGATAGCACTCATAGGTCGGTAAAATCTTGAACTTCCCTCATCTTCAGATGATGTAATTTTTGGCCTCAATTGATGGGTTCTCACTTGTCCCTTCTTCTTTAAGCCTTCAATTAGCTGATTGTCTGAAAATGACGTTGGATCAAGATTTTCCATTGTTCCTGGACCGATATTTCGAGATCTCATTTCCAATCTCATCTTCAGGGTTGACACAATACGCACAGGAGTAAAACACAACTTGTGACAATCAGCTAATTGAAGGCTTAAAGAAGAAGGGACAAGTGAGAACCAATCAATTGAGGCCAAAAATTACATCATCTGAAGATGAGGGAAGTTCAAGATTTTACCGACCTATGAGTGCTATCAATTGTCCCGCACAAGAAAAATGCGGTCAAATCCACAACAAGAAGGACAGCACTGAGCAAATAAATATATCTTTTAAAGTGTACCTTCTCTTTGTGTAAGGAAATTATCATACACTCTTACTACTAGTGCTGGTGTCCGTAAAGGATGTCCAATTTTACTCATTTGCGTCTAATATTGTGCTAGATGTCATTATGAGTTATACTCTTCTGTACGTTTAGGATAGGGAGATTGATATTTTTCTCCGGCGAAGAACTAATCGATCTTATTTGTGTAGATAATATTTTATTATCAATATTATTATTATTCGACAGGCGATATTCTGCAATAGCTAGAATATCTTCGGCCCATCTTCGCCATTTATGGGGAATCGCGAGTATGTCACTTTGCATTTGGGTTAATGAGGACAACGCGTCTGTGTGTGCAGTTTTATCACGCGCTATTGAGTATTGGTTCTTTTGAGGTGATAACTTTAGACGCTTGTTTGCGAAACAAAGTTGATACCGCGCATCGTATTACTTGCTAGTAAACCCTGCACAATATGGCGTCGAATCGAGATTGATGGCGATTTTGCTGCTGATTTCTTGTAGAATTATTTTAACTACCTATTCTTAACTTACTTACTTACTTACTTTACTGCGGCTGACTCCTTTTGGAGGATAAGCCGGCTCCACATTTTATGGAGTTTCTTGGGAATTTGGTACATGTGGTGGCCCCCTTATTACTCGGCATTTTGATCGAGGACGCACCTCTAGCCTTTGCACATCCAAGCGCAGTCTGCAAGGCAGCAGTAAGTTGCATGGCTGCCGGTGGCTGTTGAGAGCTCATTCGCCATTCAGAAGTAAGGGGTACTGTCCAGGAGTCCATGTAATCCTGTGGCTGTTGAACCCTTTTGTGGCGGGGATCACACGCCGAGTTTGGTAGAGTTAAATTCGAGGTCCGATCGGGCTTATGATGTAACACAGCGAAAACCTCGGGGATGCTGTATTTCCGATGTTACCTTGTTTTAAAACTTTCTTGGCAATGATGGTGTTGTGTAGATTTCTATGTTATCTCATTTCTGAGTTGTGTCTAGGTAAATATCCCGATCTGAACAAGTACCTCTACCTCATTAATCTCTCTCCTTTGATAACTTTTTTCTAAAATATTATTATTGAATTTTGTATTATTTTTTAATATTTTATTCTTTACCTTTTGGTTACATGGCATTAAATCATCAGTTACTAACAACTTTCATATTTCGGTCCTTGATGGTCATTGTATTTAAGGTAAAACTTCCTTTTTCCCTCGCACATAGAAATTCCACCGTAATTTCTTAAAAAGTTCATTTCTCAAGAACTTCTTGTTATTACTACTTTATACTACTTCGACTTAGCTACTGACAGACTATAACAATCTCCACCTGGTTAGCTTTGTGTACTTACGCATTTGTTAAGTTAGTTTTAGATAAATGTCAGCTGAGCATCATGAGATATTAATAAGGAGCGAAATTTATGTGCGGATCTGTTAAGTTCATCCATATTATGTTCTGCTGTTGCCTTGGAATCTTGATATGAACGTTGGCTTGGTGATTGCTTGACAAAACTGATTATATTTTCTACTCCTCAGGTTGCTTGGAATATGTAATTAGCTACCTCGCTACTGAATATTGTTATTATTTTATACTTGAGTCACGTGATCATAAACCACTGTGATCTCACTAAACAAGAAGTGCTTTCATGCGTGGAAATCTAATGCAACAGCGAAAATTGGTTCATCTGCATTATTAGCATTGGTTCGTATTTACTATATGCGGCTGACCTAATTCTCCGTTTATATATGTGTACATGTATTTTCTAAAGAAATTCCGCATTCTTTCTCGGCTGTCCATTTCTGTTTATCTTAAAATTTATTATTTTTTAATGTTTAAACACAGTATTATGCCGTGCAGCATGCCAGTCGTGGAATGAAACAGAACCTGACGATCCTTGGGACGATTTTTCTGTTGTACTCTCAACACGTGAAAAACGTAAGCGTGCTGTTGTTGCTGCACACGAGGAGTCAGAAAGCATAGCCGAGTGCAAAAAACTGAAGATGAAGTCGATGCCGGAAACCAATGCAAATCAAGCACCGGTACACATGTTAATTGCTTTAGTAATCATGTTCAGATTTTGATTTTTGGGTTATTGATAACAACCAAAGTTGCCATTATCTAATATGATTTTAACATCAAGCCAATTTAGACTACAAATACCGTGACCTTGCGGGATGGGTAAGCTAAAGTGAACTACATTATATTGTCCTGAAATTGCAGCTTACAGGATTGAGGTCTCTGTAAATTTTCAAAAGGATTAACATCCTTGTTTACTCGGCAGAACGTAAATAGCTAACTTATAACACAGATTCAGAAATCGGTTGGTACCTGAAGTCGTGACAGTCCGTGTTAATACGTACGAATTCTAGAAATCACTAAATATATGGTGATGCTAGAGCGGAACACGCCAAAATATACACGTTGGATTTCCAGAAGCCTTTTCTGGTTTAATAGTCTTTTTGGCTGCTGATCTGCGCAAACGCGGTGTTTTCATTGTTTATCTCTAAGATGTCAGAATTGATTTGAGCAAATTACAATGTTTATCATTCGTTTCTAGTTCGCGGGGAAACGCGTTCCGTCTGGCATCCAAATTCGCGAATTCCATCCAATATATATTTGGTCAAGATATACGTAATAAAGCATTAGTAAGTTTATCTACATAATGGCTTTAAATTATGCTAGTTTTGCAGTGAAGTATAACGCATGAAAAATTTACATGAAGGTGTAATGTGTCTTGAAATATATATTTAAAGAACGGAGTTACATACAATAATGCAATACGCACTTTTAGTTACATGTTTTTCACTTAATCTATAGTGTTTAGGGCAAATTTCTGATTGTTAGTGATGAATCACCGGTAAGCACAAAACGCATGTGCACCTGTGGCAACACTTCATGCTCAATTTGACATTTAGTTATTGTCCTATAAGAATTAAATTCGTAGTAGTTATTCCGTGCCAATTACATAAGTGCTTATTTGTTATCTTTAGGTTCACTTACAAACATGAGCACATGCTTTCGCTTGATTGCCTATTGCGTGTTAGACTTTAGTGCGTGAAGTTTTCTGTTGACCGAATTTGGTTGATGTGTCACATGGTAACTGCAGAAGATATCCGGATTGTTGTACTGATAGTTTTTCTTTTTTTACGATTATAGGCTTTGCTAGCCTTGGTGTCGTTTTATCTGCTTCTACTTCAACGTGCTGATAGTCCAGTTGATTTGTTTAATAATCTTGATCCAACGGATGGTTGTATTTAGCTGGACGCTGTGTTATTGCTGTTGATTGTTGAAATATATGGTCATTCGATTTCAGTACAGTGGTGTAACATTGCACATTTTGTTGCAACGCTTTCAATTTTTGCAGAATTCGTCTCGTACATGCGTACATTTTCAAAATTTACTTTTTTTTAAATGCGGTAGTAGGGGTGTACCGATTTCTATGATTTTATGATCTTTATTCATATTTGATTTTTTAAATGGGATAAATTGGATTGAAAATTTGCTTTACTTCCTCGATCATTTCATCAAATAGGTTATTATATAACGCAATTCTTGGTGCTGATATTGCAACACTTAGCAACGGTATCATGTCCATTAGATCTTTTATTTAATATACGTGTGAACTTGATAATTGAGATATTGTCAACAGCGATGTATAAAGGGTCTTAGAAATGTAATATTGTGATTTAGTTGCTCAACATTCTTAAATATTACGTCATTTGTAAAATGAAACTGTTGGCGCTTTTGTAATGTATTGTTTATTCAAACTGTCAAAATATTTCAATTATTACCTTCAAATTGAAGCATCAAACGAGAGATAAGAAAGATTCCGTCAATATAAAATCTTCTAATCATGACTATAAGCAAAAATCGAATCTGTCTACTTCAAATAACTTCGAGTACGAAGGCAAATTTGGAAGGCAACCAAAAAACAAATCTGAGAGTTTGAGTCAGTTCAAATCACATCATCGAAATTTGTTTGTTTCAATTATGCATTGTGTTGATGAATGTGCACATGAAGCCTCTCGTAATGCATTTTCAGTCGCTATGACAGCAGCTGTAGCTGCTTTGACATCAACAACATCTGGCACACAATTAGCAACCACAGAATCTGAAGCAGACACAGCTACAACAACCTGTACCAGAGAATCGAGCATCGACGATTCAGCCAACAAGCAGACAAGTAAGAATAAGACGTCTGGTGAGAAGGAAGATGAAAAAATCACAAAAAGAGACGATAAAGGCAAAAGTCATATGACACAAAGGCTTGCACCGGAAACAGTATCAAACATTAAGAAGGTTGCCAAGAAGACAGGCAAGTTCATTTTTCTTAAAAATAATATATATTGTGATTTTAATTATACATTAAATAAATGATGTTAAACAATTGTGTGTATCAATTTCTTGTCAAAAATTGTCAGAATAAGCGCCAGCAAGTCGCAAATTATTAATTTGATTTAAGATCTGAGTGCCGACAAGGTTTTAAAATTAAATACTGTATGTTACGGAGAACTAATATATATGCAAGTATGTATTAGGTGTTGCGAACCTAGTAACAAATTAGTTCGGTTGTGACCAGAAGAATAAGCCAAAGGCAGCATGAACGGAAAGTATAATCTCATGCACACTCGTTTCGTGCTTACTGGCGACTCATCAGTAGGAGCCGGTATTACGCCCTTTAACCACTATATATTTTGGTAAAGAATGTGGGATAATAGGACGGTACAATCTCCTAGACGAATGTGTAAACCTGCAATAGTGAAGCTAACATCATATAAAGTCAACGACAATGCGACTTCAACGCTAACTCACACTATATAATATATATACCGAGTCTGTAAAGGATACTAACACTATGGCTATTGTGTTAGTAACCGATACCCATTATTGAAATCGAAAAGTACATGGATACTAACACTATGGTTTCCGAGTCGGAACATGATACCAACCTGATGGATATCAATTTATGCTATAGTTCACCGAAATTGAGAATTACAACAATTTCTGAACACCTGTTACTCCAGTTAAACCATACACTCTGGCCTTCATCGATATCAGCTATCACATTTCGCGGTAAGCATGACATCATTCAATTCAATATATTACAGTTAAATACTGTTTGTTGCGAAGAACTAATATATATGCAAGTATGTATTAGGTTTTGCGAACCTAGTAACAAATTAGTTCAGTTGTGACCAGAAGGATAAACCAAAGGCAGCATGAACGGAAAGTATAATCTCATGCACACTCGTTTCGTGCTTACTGGCGACTCATCAGTAGGAGCCGGTATTACGCCCTTTAACCACTATATATTTGGTAGAAGAATGTGGAATAATAGGACGGTACAATCTCCTAGACGAATGTGTAAACCTGTAATAATGAAGCTAACATAATCTAAAGTCAACGACAATGCGACTTCAACGCTAACTCACACTATATAATATATATACCGAGTCTGTAAAGGATACTAACACTATGGATATTGTGTCAGTAACCGATACCAACATTATAATATCCACAATCCCGAATTCTTGACCCTCTCTATAAAGTCAGGTAAAGTAAAACGAAAATATGAGCCAAAATTATGCTTAGCAGGCATGATATTAACTCACTTCAGTTAAAGCTAATAAATTCCGTAAAGAAACCCTAAAACATTTTTTTAACATCTTCATTTCGATAATACAAACACAGTCCAATACCGATATTTTGGTGAGCGGCTTGTCTTAGCTAGGCGTAACTGCAACGTATTCATAAACTTTGTTAGCTTTATATAGGCCTAGTGGAGATTATACTGCTGACTATTCTAGAGCTCTCTTTGCGGGCGTATCATATCTCGAATACAGCTACACTATCTCTTCATTGTTATTATTAGTTACATTTTTCTATGTATTCTATTCACCCATTTTCGTTGTGTCGTTTATGCAAATTCTAGCGGTGTATACCATGATTATTTCATCTAGGCTTGACTTAATTTCCTCGAACTCTGTAGCTAAGTTTGTCAAGTGTATTGATAAGATTTTGACCATGCCTTCCAAACCACCAAAAGAAGCTATTTTAATGGCACGGAATTTATCAAATATTCGCCGTTTAAATTCTGTCCACGACGGGTCTACTTGTAATTGAAGTTGGACTATCACTGTACGGTCGACTAATTCCTGGACGGCCACGTGTACAATTCGTGCTTCTAACGAGAAATCTTGAACTCGCACAGAGGATTCAAATTTTTCGAACTGCATCGAAGATGTAAGCACAGGCTTGAATAATTAACCGATGCAGATGCGAACACCGACAAAGTTTCATATGCTGCCACCTAGGCGTGTCACCATTGTTCTTGTGATCCATATTAGTTGGGTCGTTTATGTTGATCCTCTTAGAATTTGCTATGCTTGTCTCATTTATTGCTTATAATTTTGCCGTTGCATTTATCATCTATAGAAATAAGATTCAGACAGCATTCCAAACTATCACAAAAGGCCATTTTACTAAACACCATTTTTGGCAATTTTTATAAGAATTTTCTCGCATAAAGCTTGTTGCTGTAGAAAAAAGGATTACAAACGGTTAGTATTTCGTAGTTACTTTGGTAATTCGACTGCTGCTTCCATCATACTCTCGACTTTACCTCATCTTTCTCTTGTATTCACTTCAGACCTAAATAGGGCCATTGGAGTGTTATGCTGCAACACTAAACAGATAGTTTAGAGCAGGATAAATAAGATCTCCCTATCACATCATTTTACTGTTCGGATCATTTGAAATAGCTATAGCAGCGAGAGAGTGATTCAGTCACATACTTCCGCCTGTTCGCTATCAAATTTTGCAACAGATGTACTGGATCTGTAAACTCTGGTTTGGATTGCACTAGACCCCATGGTACGATCGTTTCCGCACGAACTGTCGTCATGGCTGCACTTATGTGAAGAATTATTATAGATCATGATGATCTTATGCTGTTTGTTATATGATCTTTCAAAAATTTATTTATGATGGAAATGCATTTGAAAATCTATCAGATGTGATCCATGTTATTTTACTGATTAGCGGTGCTTTTGGCGCCAAGCCAAACAAGGGCCTGTGGACGACGCAGTTGTAGAAAAACGAACCATAACCAAAAAGATAGGTAGAAATCGCATCTGGCTATCCAATCGTTCTTCTAGACTTAACCCCTTTGTGATGGATTCTATATTTCAGCATTAATATATTGCTATGAAGCATTGCGACTTTAAGCATGCGCGTGTGACGAAAGAATATCTCAATAATCTGGTTAACAGATAGTTATTTCTCTTCCCTAGACACAAAGGCATACTGTGTGCTGTATTTAATAAATAGTTGATTTGTTCTCATTCCTTTAAATGCCAGAATCTGTCTAAAGCGTAACTAAAGACAGTGTGATAACAGACTAACAAACGGTTGGATTTAATAGCTTAACTTGCATACATAAATAAACGGTGATAAAATTATCCAATGTGGAGGCCCCTATCAGAGCCAGGTCTCTCCACTGCACTTTTCCGCTATATAACCACATATTGTAACCGGGTTAAAATATATCTTGAACAATAAAAGTACGGCGTGGCGTGATCAAATGACCGATATTGCGAACAAATAATGCCTGGTCATATTATTGTGAGACAATGTTGCAGCCATTAATCTGGGTTATCGTGGTAACCTAGCGAGAAGCATTTTAATGATAGTTTTACGGATAGATCATGGAACATTGAAGATTTGCCGGATAAAAATGTTTGGCCCGTAAATTTTGCTATTGATTAATGTTTTTGGCTCTCGAATGGCAGTGACCTTAAAACTGAGAGTACATCGATTCAGAACGCTGTCCAAACGATGGCATTTTATTAGGTCATATATAAAGTCTGGTCTTCAAAATTAAACATCATGCTCTGAAAGTGGACTGGGTATTCCAGTGAGATTTGCCGATGTTGCCTTGCCTTCAAGTTGATTGTAGTTATATCGCCACGTTCACGTATGTCCTCTTAGTAGGTTTATCCTATTTCACTATTTTGAATATATGTTAAATTATTAGTTTTGTCAATTTTATTATTTTTATACAATTTGTTTATTTTTCATTGATATACTACAATAAAACATTAGTTTTTATATGATTTTGTATTACTGGTTGTGACTATGATGATGAATAAATGATTTGGTTTATCTATAAAAGGCAGCTGCAGCGTAAGAAATCCGTCGGGTAATGTCTTCAAAAAGAGATTCATCGGGTGCAGAAGCGGTTGCCAGCTAGACAAATTGATCGACGATTAGTACAAGGTTCAGTTGAGAAATATTAGCTTGTGAACCTCTGTCTTCACGTGTATTCTAGTTTTATAAGAGGTCATCTATTCCGAAAGCTATGCGATAACTCATGAGACTGCATGCCCTTGCCTTTTTAGCAAAAGCAGACGTTTAGATATAGATCTTGTGACAAAAGCACGGGCTCATATCACGCTAACCACGGTGTTTGTGGAATTTGCATAAATTTTAATTGCATTACCTCGCTTGGCATTATGTCCACAGTTAACGTATACAATCATTATATAATTCGAAACAAAGGTTATACTTCCACGATGCTACCATCTCATTTGCCACATTAATTTAGTGTTAATCCTCAACTGCTGCATGGTTGGTAGAGAAGATCTTTGGTAACTTACCGACCAGAACGCCATTTATGATTTTTTTAATTAATTGTTTTTAGCAACAGACGACTTTGTGTATTAGACTTAGTTCATTTAAGAAATTGAAAATTAGTAGCCTAGTTTTAAGGAATTTCAGAATGCTACAATAAAAACCAAACTATCAACATGTATTATTATATCGCCTATTCCGATTCCAGCCTTGTCATTTTGTATTAGTCTGCGTATCTAGTAACAAATTATTTCAAATATGAACAGAAGGATATACCAAAATCATCATGAACGAAAGGTATAATCTCACGTTCGTATACCTTTTGTGCTTAATGGCGACTCATCAGTAGGAGCTTGTACTGCATCTTATACGCATTGTGTATGTGGCTACGAAATGTGGGTCAGATAGACGGTTCAATCTCCTGTACGAAAGTGTGTTCAAGCAGAGCAGGAGTTAACTTCATATAAAGTCTTCGGTGATGCGACTTCGAAAATATACACAGAGCCTGTAAAGTAAGCCACTACAAATGTCTTAAAATTGCCGAGCCTGTACATGATATCAGCACAATGAATTTCGAGGTTAAATTTCAACAAAATTGTGAATCACAACGTTTTCTGAACACCTGTTACTCCAGCCAATCTTTCTGGTCCGATTTGAACTAATTTGTTACCATGTATGCAATACCTAATACACAATTGCATCTTCATTCGTTTTGCGCAACAACCAATGCTTACTAGAACGGTTTTGAAAAGAAAAGACTTTTTAAATTAAAGATCTTGGATTTACTAAAACACAGTGTGTTGAGGGGATTAATGGCAGTCGCTTTTGTTTTCTTCTTTATTAGTGCATTCATTCGTACTTGTCTAAACAGAGATCGATCTCGCAAACGATGAGTACCAGAAGAGCTTACACCAATAAAGCAGAATTAACCAGGCCTCTACACTGGACTTCCACGATTTTCGCTCATTGAAGCCTCTCCTGGTTAGAGAAGGTTCGGTGCAGAGTTAAAATTTATTCAAATAAATATTCAAAATATATTTCTAAATACAATTAAACAATCAATAGTTGCGCGGGTGCTGGTAACATAGCTTTAAATCAATTTTGCGAGCTTGAAATAAACACAGTAAAAAATACCGTCTGTCACACGTACTGTCTGATTTTAGTTTTTCTATTGTTCGACAACTGGTTAAATAAAATGGGATTGGTGGTTACTTCAATCTTGCAAATGTCTTTTACTCTAGTTTCACTTAAATTGAATCTTAAAATTTTCTACACAAATGTTCTTACTCATTCGGTTTACCTCACATTCTATAGCTGTGACTCTTGATGTACTATACTGTAAATTATTTAGTTAACTGTCTCGTAGCTGACATCTAGAATTAATAGTGGGATTCGGATACGCTATCTTCATAAAATTAAATCTGTTTTAAAGAAAGATCTTGTAATGGTTCTGTTCTGTATCTCCTTTCATGTGGATTTCATTGGCCATTATTGACTGTATAATATTTAACTAGTCATCTTGCTGCACATATTTCGCTAATTGTAGAAATATTTTTGTACATTGTAAGTCTAAACTTAATCTTGCATAGAATAAAACTGTAATTCGTCAAAAATACTGATTTCGTCTTTAATGGGCTCTCATCAATTATTCTTCTGGGTCTTCGAGGTTATGATTCATACCAGGGGGCACTTGCAACTCGTCCACTATGCCACGGAAATCACGCAGTTCATGCAATCTTCAGTTACATGTAAACTTACTTTTGGTCAATGTTTCTTTCACGTGGATCTTATTTAACATCGTTTTCGATCTTAAGTTCCAACTGGACATCTATGCACTAACATTTAAGGATATCAGGCTAATAAATGAAAACTGCATACACTGCATGACTTTGGTATCGTCGTGAATGAGTTAAAAGGCTAAAGCAAATGCGTTATGGTTGGAATACGGCCAATGGAAATTCTGAAATATATCACATGTGCACAATAAGGAATCCGGTATATTTGATTATATTAGGTTATGTTTGTCTATACTGACAATTACACCAATGCATATCCTGTCATTATACTTTAATTTTTTTAAATTTATATATATTTTTTAGGTGAAGATAGAAAGCGTCGTCTTTTATCGTGCATTCTTCTCACCGGCGATGCCTTAACTGGGCCCGCTGGAGTTTATCTGCAACATCTGTTAAAAAAACTTATGGCGGAGTACACTTGCAAAAACGACGGCATGTCAATCGACTGTGATTCTAGGGATGAAGACTCTGGGAAAATTAGCGTGGAAAACAATCAAAAAAACGAAGTCGGAGACAAAATATCAGATGTTAATAAACAAGTTGACTCGCCTGTCCAACATGCGTGTTCTGAATTCACAAATATTATTCTAGCTGAGAATTTACGCTGTCCAACTCAATCTGAACTGACTATTTTAACAAACAGTAATAAGGCCGTATCATCGTTCAAGTCTGAATCACTGAACACCTTGTCAACAACTAATGAATCAAGATCTGTTGTGATGCCATGCATTACGCCTTTTTCAAGCATGGCAAAAACTGCATCTACTTTGGCATGGCAGGGTGCACGCCTGCTGTTAATCAGTGAGTATGCAATGCCATCAGCCAATTCTGGCCCAACAGTGAACACTGATTTATGGATTACGCCAAGCGAGTGGCAAAATCTTGGATCAAGAGCACTACGCGAGAAAGCCACGTTTTTGTGGTAAAATTGTTGGAAGTTAACTGCTATGATAAGAATAGCCTTTTTGTATAGAATATTCTTTTGTTTTATCCTAACTTGTCGGGAATTCATTTTGCTACTATTCGTAGGGTACCTATGGACTATACCTAATAACACAGTGTTAAAATTTCATTTTAAATCCAAATTTGTAAATTTATGTCCTACCAAGCCTTTTTCTTCCTGTGTCCTACATAAGATCAACAAAAATCAAAACTGTGTTCTCTTTGGATTAACTGTGCGCCTACCTTCTATTAATTTTAATTTTCCACCTTTGTCTAAACGGAGTTGTTTTCTAGAAGCCGGCGAATAGGATAACCTGTCATCAGTTATTCTTTTTATTTTCGGTTAAAAAGCGATGTAGTAAAAAATCGTATAGACATTGGATTCATGATGTCCTCTTGTCTTGTATGATGGTATAGGTAGCCTAGTCTCTGTGTTAATTAGTTAGACGTTTCCAGTTAGGTTATCTTTACAAAAAAATTTAAATTTAATTTAAATAAATCGATTGCCTGATTTGTGTTTTGACTAACGCAATTGTACTTCTTCCAGTAGTTTTCATTCCTTACCAAAATATTTCGACTTCTTTCTTCAGTTGATCCATCTTCACCAGTTTTTAAAAAAAAACCAAACTAATGAAGCAAGTTTGGTTTTTTAAAACTGGTGAAAATGGACCAACTGAAGAAGGCAGCCGAAATATTTTGGTAAAGAACACAGATCAGGTTATTGAAATTAATTCAGTTTCGCAAAAACTTTTCACTTAAGCAATAAGTAGTCCATTTCTTGAATTTTTAACAGTTAAATAATAGGAAAACATTATGCACGATCTTGTTGTGAAATGCTTATTTCATGTTTCACTATTCATCTTTTCTAACAATGTATTGCGCTAAAGTCCATTGTACATATGGTGTGTTACTATAGTCGAAATGTCAAATGATGGTTTATTTTTTATTTTACTCAAATAAGATTTCAATAAATACTGTTGCAATATTGTTTTCTCTAACTTCCTTATTTCTTATCACATAGGCATATCTTTCTGCCTTGTAACTAATCTTGTGGGGCAAGAAAGATAACCGAAGACTAGACATGATGTCTAACAAAGTTTTATTCGCTAAGAAAACGAGTAACCTCGACGGCGAAATAGGTCGGCGAAGACAATATATCTGATACTTAAATACGCCATATAATTACATCGAATAAGTTAATCCATATTCACTAAGCTTGAAATTTAAGGACGATGGATTAAGGGCTCTTTATGCACCAATATGAGAACAACATATATCTTTACACATTCCCATTAAAGTAAACAGCGATGATTGGTGGATTATGGCTGTATTTTCGGTGGTATATGATGTAGGAAGTTGTTTCCATGCGTAATTTCCAATGAAATGTAAAGGGTAGGTAACATATGCAGGGGGCGATGATAACAATTGATAATAACTACGACTATGTTATGCAGATTTTTTGCGCCTTATTTCTGCAAAATAATAAGTCTGTTTCGTGGTTGATTTTGATCACCGCTCTTCAGCCTAAACGGTCTGCGCTGTTACTTCTAAACAGATAGAGAGCTATGTTTTATTTCATAGAGTCCTATACATATTTCGAAATCCCTAGCAGTCGATATCCTGTTTGCTTGAGAAGAGCTATTCGGATTATACCTCCATGTCGGCAAGGCCAAAATATGCACAGATTTGAAGCAAATGTTGATTTCGTGAGTTATTTGTTGTGTCCAAAAACGAGCCCAAATCTGTGTGAGCACTCCTGTGGAATTTTATTGTTGGTTTTACTACTTTAAAGCACCCTTCGAAAACTGAAACGTTGAAAATTTGAACGCTTCAGTGGGGGCTTCAAGTTATGCCCAGGATACCACATGCCGAATGTTTTTGTCTCCGCATTTTTCAACATTGATAAACCAAAATCTTCACTTGAGATTTTCATAATTAACGTGAGAGTTAGGCTGATACTGAAGTTGATTCAGGTAAATGTTATTTAATCATTTATTATCGAGAGTTATTGTAAGCAAAGTTAATCATCTTAGAAGCCGGTATTCCGATCGAATTTTCCGAATAGCAGCGAAATGCATGCTCTCTATTTTAATCCCGTTGCTCGAGGTTGTTTGGTGTGTTACTCTAGTTTAACTTATTTTATTTCTCTTAGTCTTGCTATAATGTCTTGTTTCGATTAAATCTTCTGTTGTTCATCTGCTATTTTATATGGCTTCATTCCTGCCTAGTATTATTAATGATGCCTGTGCTCGGATTGTTTACAAGTACATGTATCAATGAGCTACTTATTGTTAGATCTCTTAAGCAAAAAACGAATTATAATTATCATTTTTGTGGTTGAGAAAATAAAACAAACAAAAGGTGTTAACGGTAAGTGATTTATGCAGAGGTGAATCTAGTTCAGGTACAGATATCTATTTAGGACACGTAAGTGCGGCAACCTGGATCATTCACACACCGTTAAGACCAATTTCGTTTTAAGGCAAGGCGATATGGAAATACAGTTTCCTTGTGGTTTTTGCTGTATTGCTTCATAAGCTCGACCGAACCTCGAATTCAATTCTGCTCAAATAAGAAAAGCAAATTAAAAATGACGACTAGAAAGCTGCAGTAAAACCGTCATTGAGCTAGATACGAAGCCGTACTGCGCAGGGTTTCTAACCAAGAACTCTGATGCGCATGTAGACCTCATTCTGATAGGCGAATAGGTCATAAACCACCCATTTTCATTGTAGTTGATTTTAGCTGATTCTGCCATGCCGAAGTCTGGCTACCTTGTTTTCCACGCTAATCTGACGATGGTTGAGAGCTTAATGCTCTACTGGGCAATCGGATTGAAGGTATGTCTGAATATTGAATGAGCCAGCACAGTTGATGGAGCCTTATTTCTCAGTCTAACGAGGAGTATTTTTTGCCAGCTCAAAACACGTCTACGAATTTTCCCTAAGTTATTCGTTATTAGTAGCCTGTACGTGTTATGCTTTTCAAATGCCTGCAACCGTCTAAAGTCGGACTTTAAAACACCAAGATTCACTTTCATTCAACAAAACTATGTATTCAGATCCATAGTAAACACGACCTTTGCGACAGAGTGAAAAAATCGCGTTTCCTAATAAATAGCGAAGGCTGGAGAGAGTTACTCTAGATTTCGCGGCTTTTTTTACTCACCACGTCCTTCATCTTTCCTGAGTCATTCATACAGCTACCAATATATGCAAGTTTGTCAAATAAATTTAATTTTTCACCATGATTGAGAAGATTTGAAGTTTGTTATTTCTGATCGTGTAGAAACAGCTTATCTTGACAAGTGCGAATTTCGCATCGACCAGCGGAAAGACAGCTGTTCTATTCAGGTTAGCCTGAGTAGAATCTCGACTGTCAAATAATAATGCAATATAGTCTGCACAGTAAAAATATATAAATCTACCGATTGTACCAATTGCAAGACTTGTACCCTTAACGAATGCAAGATTTATGCCCATAACAGCAAAAATATGTTGCTATTAGACATCCTTGATGGACTCTACTGTTAGTAGTAAAGTTGTGCATTAATTCATTGCAGACTTTAATGCGACTAGAATTGTTTACATAAAGAGCGCGTATAATTTAAAATTTTGTGGCATACAACTTTTTAAAAGAATGCCGAATAGAACATTGCGGTCCACTGAGTTCAATGCACACTTGAATTCTGGAAAGACGGCGATATACATGTCGCTGTTCAAGTTCTTGCTTTAAGACAAAATTACTATTCATACAACTTCGTCCTAGCACGCACCCAGCTTGTTCCTTTTGTGTATGGGATTTACGCAAGGCACTTATACAGCGTGAGATAATTGAAGTAAGTACTCAAAATACAACTGGAATCAAGCTAATACCAAATCGCCATTGATAGAAATGACGTTCGACTCATTCAAAGCAACCGACACAGCATTCTTATTCTTTGCCAGTGATGGTGCATTGCTGCGTGGTTTTATTACTTTAGAAGAAATTTTATTTCGATAAACTGTTCCGTAAAAGCGGATTTAGGCCTAATTCAATCCTACTGGACAGTGTGAAATGCAATGATGTTCCATGTAAATGCTCAATGGTTTTTGGAGGCTTTTAGGAGCTTCTTTTCAATTCAAGTCAGGCCAACCTACAAAAAACTTTCATTCATAAATGTATTTAAAAGAATTGCACATTATTAAATTAGCACTGGAATTCTGTTGCTTAAGCAATAATAAAATGTCTTTCCAATGTAAAATCATTGCACAACTATTCGAAAGCAAAGGCCAGATCTTTGCGCGAAAAATTTTGATAGTACCATTAAAATCTTCAATATAATTAAAATACATAAACGCCATTGTCTCATTGGAGCATTGTGTTATTCAGGGTAGATATCATGACAAATAAATAATATTTCAGGTTCGTTTTGTTTGAAAATTAATTGTTTTAACCACACACGAGTGTTTATACCGATAATAAACTAGAGCTGTTTATGAGAATGGGTATGAAATTTAAATCATTTAAAACGCAAAATGAACTGCCAAAATGCATCATGGTTGTGTTGGTGATTGTTGCCCTGAAATGCACAGAGATATGTAAGAGTACAACTGGTTTCAGCAAGAGGAGTAACGTCTAAATATGGGAAAGTAAATTTAATTTAAAAATTGCGCTTAATCAATTAAGCGCTAAGTAGATGACAGTGCAGATGCTTAATCTCATTTGAAGACAATTCAAGTCGCACCTTGCGATCACGTACCAAATCGGATGACTGCAATTTTGGCAGCCGTATACGACAATGTGGAGGCACGTTTGGAGCTGTTGATAGATGTGTTTTTGCAATGCCAGATTTCAGGACACGGCGTACACCAGCTGATGGAAACACCGCAAAATCACTTTGAATTGCCGGTTCTCCCGTTTGTAAATTTGATTGGTTAAGGTGTTTTTCAGTCAATTTAACCAGATCGCGTTGCGTCTAGAATAAAAGATGTTCGAGGAATCAAAATTATTTAATTTACCCTAGAATATTTTCGACAAGGGTATTTAATAGTGTATTTCACACAAAATAAAATGTGACAAACAAATTTGTCACTATCAGTAGCAGATTGCGATAAATAAGTTAGTCCAATTGTTAGATTTATTAAAAATATTGATTAATTTACAAATCTACATCACGAGAGCACAGAGATATAAATGGTTCACTTTTTGGAAAAAAGAAACAATGGTAAAATTCATTACCATTTCTAAGTAGACTGTCATCATTTTTTAGTTGACCTTCAGCTTCAAATACGGCTACGGCATCTCTTAAAACGAGGAATGGTTGAACCCACTTCGGAAGGATAAGATTTTCGCTAATTTTTTTTACACACCACCAGAAATAACGCATTGTCTAAGCAACATTCTCTTATTTATAAACTAAGTTTATAGTGGTTAAAAAATAAGAAGTGCAAGTCGATATGAAGACAACCGGTCTGATCGAAATAACAGCCAATAAAACACTATTTGGATGGATGTTAGAAAACTACTTTAACACAAAAGAAATATTTTTGACATCGATAAAGTTCTATTGTCGATTAAAATTTAATATACCGGGATTGGTTCCTTTTTCTTCAAGTAAAATGAAGAACACAAACGGATACAGAAGCCGCATCCGCTTTTATAGATATATATATGGCGAGATTTTTCCAAAAGCATCATTGCCTTTTCGATTCTCAATGCTAGGCTGTGTTCCTTAGATCTGGCTAAAAGGCTTCAGCATTAGCTCATCTTATATAGTTGATAATTTTTTTGTATGACAAAGAGACACTTATGAAAAAGTAATATTTTGACAAATGGATCTGGCGTCTTCTTTAGGCCACATTCAAAACACACAGGAGTTTATGATTGTCTCCAAGGGGGTTGTGTAATTAACATGTAAACACTACACTATAAAAAACATCGATCGGAGTTGATATGTAAGAGGAACCGAATAGATTAGGAAATAAACTAGATTACCGATTTCGCATTCAGTGTAAAGCAGTTTTAATTTAAATTTAGCAGAATAGAATACAGACCTTTTCAAGCGCATTCTTCATATCGATGAATCTAGCAGCTTGTCTCATCAATTGGCACTGTGGGTTATCACCCAGAAGACAGGCCGGCAACTCCATACGATTTTCTTTATCGGCTAAATAATCTGATTGTGACTCTACTTTTGTACCAACGGGAATATTTGCTTTTATTGGCTGAAGTCGTACTACTTTGGTGTTAGACAAAACCGTCAACACAGACTGACTCAGATCGTCAATTTGTTTTGACATTCGTGTCAATGACGTAAGGCCACTTTCCGTTGTTCCTGTAGGCGTGTCAGTCGTAGTATCGTTTGTTGAAGCATTGGTAGTTCCGTCATTTACTTTACATTCCATGTAAGGTCTATGGTTTGGAACTTTGAGCTTACTCAGATTATCTAGCTGCATCTGAATGAACAAAACGTTTTAGAACAAATACAAATATATAAGTATAATTAAACAATCATTGATTGCGCGGGTGGTGGTGGCAATTCTTTAAATCAAGTATGCGAGCTTGAAGTAAACACCAATCCAATTGTATTTAATCAGTCATCGAACAACATAGCAAAACTACCGTTAGTCACACGTATAGTCACAAATACGTGTGACACGGTAATTTTGCTATGCTGTTCGACGACTGGTTAAATAAAATGGGATTGATGTTTCAAGCTTGGAAACTTGATTTAAATAATATAAGCACAATATTTGATATATTATTATAAAAGTAACTAAGCTTTCTTTTGGTATGCTAACGTCGGTTTACCTTATAGAATATCTAAAAAGAGTGGCGTATTCAACAGAAAACGTTTTTTCATCAAGTATATTTAGAATGACAGAATCGCTCAACTTAAATTATTTGAAAAGTTCAAGGCTCCAATCTGCTTTGCACAAAAAATATAATTTAGGAATTAATGATTGCATCAATCAAAAAATGGCGTAATTGTAATTTTTGAGATAAGCTATATCAAAAAACATACTGTTACATATCTCAATCCACAACTTTTTTAAATATATGCTTCACAAAAACTGCATTGGTTGAAAAGACGATTGTTTTATAGGTGTATGAAGATTTATATATTAATGAATAAAAAGCAATCTCCGAACTCGGCTCCCGGGAAATTACAGTCATATTAGAATTTGCACAAAGACGAGTTTTGAAATGTGCTTTCTTTACTTCTGTCACATATGAATTCACTAAAACATATATCATTACAGTAAATAAGGGTTGAAACATTAATAATTTGCATGAAATACATATTACCCGATATGAATTTAAAATTAAGAAATCTTGCTTAAATAGAAAAGAGTACACAAAGATACGTATATCAATCCAAAATGTTAAACAAAGAAATGAAATGCAGCACAGGTGTGCATGGAGCTCTGAAAACGCCATGGTATCGCCAGTGCACGAACAAATCATTTTCGCCTATGCAGTTCTTGACAACGTAGATTTCTGTAAATCGCTTCCAAATAAAAAAATATACTGACAAACCTGGCCTTAATTAAAATTTGAAAAGTGCTTTGCTAGCATGTCTAGAATTTCAAAGGAAAAAGCATGCTTAGTTACATAGTTTGCACCAAGATGTTATGTGCACCGAAAAGTGTGAATTCAAACTTTTCTGCATTTTTATTTAAATCAAGGTCGCAAATTTGATTCAAATAATCAGTCAACGATTGTTTATTTCTATTGAATCCGCCTATACATAATTGGCAACGGGAACAATTCCAATTATATATTAAATAAATCACATCCGAGAACAGTTTAAAGTTCTATCTGACGCATGGAACGAACATCGTGTGTTTGCGAAAATCGAATTTTTAAAACTCTATCATAGTGTGGTTCTTGAAACAAGAGAAGAAACCGTTGAAATTCCAACCCATTCGCTTCGATTCGAACCTCTTATGGAAATAAATTTTTCATTCCAGGTAAAGAACTGAAGTAAAGTGAATCACCATTCACTCAGTTTTGTTGATTTAAAAGCGAATAATGGTGACAGCCAACGGTGGTTTAAAGTAAAGCTTTTTTAACATTTGCAATGGCTCATTTTTGGGAATTGGTGAATTTTGTCACTATTCGTGATGGAACGGAAAAAACAGTCCATTTTGAAGGAGTTATCCTTTCTTCTACAACAATCACATGCCGACCACAAGCAATTGAGGCCGTTTGGAATACAAATACGCTATACCGAATGAAAATGAGACATATTGTGGAGATGATGAGTGTATGAATAGCTTTTGGTTTTTTCCTATATTAATGAAGAAATTTAAGACGCAAATTAGACATTTCCCAAGGGGATAACCTTTGCCAGTTCCGATAAACAATATCTTCATGAATTACACGGAGAAAAATCCCTCCTGGAATGACGCCGGAGGTCAATATCAATGACAGCTATAAGCCTGAGACTAACAGACAAAAAAAGGTCCATTAAATAAGACAGAGTGCGAGAAATATTCTATGCTAATGGGTAAAGTTAATAGTAGCAACGTCGTTGAGTGGTACAAAAATGTAGCCATAATTGGAAGTAAGTTAAGTTAGATTGAACGAAAGAAGATCAGAGTCATGGTAATACCGGACTCGAGGCTATGTATGGAAATAAAAACGGTCATATCGAAATACCATATAGTACCATTTCAAAGCAATCGCTTTCTCTAGGCATTACACTTCCTAACCAAAATGAAAATCCATGTAGAGTTTATAATCCCGCGTGTTAGGATGAAACCATGTGTGCCCAATTAAGGCAAGAAAAAGGAAACATAGAACCGAATGCAAATATGGATGCGTTAATATATCAGATCGTACAAGTCAAACAGTAGAGACAGGACATATAATTAACTTTGATTGATGTAGATGGGTATCAATATGTGGTCGTAATAAATTAACAAGATTGATTATACAATCTTGTGAAATTAAATCTAGAAATAACGCAATGAATGAAACAGCTGTAGAGATATCACTACGTTCGATTTGGAACAGAGCACCAAACAATGGTAAGAACCGAAGATTGCACAAATTAAATCTGAAACTCGCTCAAGCAAAATAATAAGAAACATTGGTTTAAGATTAACTTACAGTTGACGACAGAAGAATGATCCACCATCCATTTTATAATGTTGTCCTTTATTTCTTGTTATCCTAATGTATCTATTACCTTCGATCCCCTATGAGTGTAACACTCATTAAAAGCCTTCACGATAAATAACTCCTTTTTTTACAACATTAGTATGCTTTTTCCTACAATCGATAAGTTTCTACATTTCTTTTCCGGTCATTATTTATTTTAATATTTTATATTAATTGAGATTATTATTGCACTAACTCTTGAGTATTTACTCTGATGATATTTTGTGACCAGAGATCTCACTCGTGAATACTTTATTTAATACGATAAATTTTAATCGATAAGCCTGACATATTTGTAAAAAGAAATTAATCACTTTTGTTTCGCTTTTGTGAGCATACATATAGTTACTTATATTTAATTGATTAATTTACAGTTATAAACACGCACATATGCATAGCGTACGCTTGTCTAGTGTATCATCAGTATTTGCTATTAAATCACTGTAATTGTACCTGGATGAGCGTATATGTACAAACATACGCGCACACAAAAATGACGCACATTTATCTAGTGAATATCAGTTATAGTTAAGAGTCATCATCATCAACGACAGCAATGCACAGCCTTCAATAATTAATGCTTCACTGCTATATAACAATAAGACAAATAAATAGGGAAAGAATTTTTTTAAATATTTCAATTTAATAAAAGAGTGAAAAACAATAATTTCGATGAGGTAAATTTGTTAATGAAAAAGGATTTATTAAAAGGCGGACCTTCTTAATATGTCGATACCTAGGTAAAATACAGAACGGAGGCCAACTAGATCTTTACACACACCATTATGGCTAAGTCAGCTCTAAGGCAAGACTACATCATCCAGTAAGTAAAAATAAAGCCGCTTAAACGAAATATACTACTTGACCAAATAATTGTCAAATTTCTTGGTGCGATAAGCTTACTGTTGATAAAGGAGCTCGGAACTGGCCGTCGAAATATTTCTATTAAAAACGAGGACAATAGATGCAATAGCCTTACTTCTCAAAGCAAGGTCGAGTTAATTAATCAACTTCCTGCTATGCATACAATGTATTTAATTGTTAACATCTATATTGTGTGATCTATTGTTCATGTTTAGCAGTTCAGAGAATTTAAGGCCATTGTATAACTTCATGTTGTATTCAATGTAAATAATTTAACAATAATTGATTGCGCGGGTGGTGATAACAAATCTGTAAATCAAGTTTACGAACTTGATATAAACACCAATCTCATTATATCTAACCAGTAGCACAACAGCAAAACTACTGTCAGCCGCACGTACTGACACGTTTCGAGCAATCACAACGATAGATTTGTAATAAAACTATTTATACCAAGCTGGATAAGAGCTATGTGAATGTGAATTGCAAAAGTTTGTGCTGCATAGCTCCGTCGTTGACTAACTGACGTGAGATGAGCAGTTACGTCTTGACTTTTTTGGTACGGGACACTAATAACTCGTTCTGCTTGAGTTCACTTGATGTTTTTAAAAAAAAACAAATTTTGTTGCAGTCTAAATCCTTTTATCAAAGCATGTCTCGTTGACGTGTCTTCATCTTTGAGACTGGGACAGTCATTCCAGTCGGATTGGTTAGATTTAAATTGGCCTACATTTTAGAAGGCAGACAATGGGCACGAACCGGTTATAGGGTAACCGAGCAACTCGATAGTACGAGCTTGCACGTCGTGTAATGTTGATTTATTAAGCCCAATATTTTGCCTTGAGCTATTGAAAATAAATATTATTTTCTGCACAACGATTATCGGTTGAAATACAACTCTGCTGGACAAAATTTAGGCCAAGGATCGAAAATACTTTGCTTTGCTTTTGTTTCATTCGATTTATATATTCTAGGTTAATTGCGGAAAAATAGCCGATCAATTTAACATCAATACTTTGCCGTAAACAAGTAAAGTATTATAGATTTCCAACCTTAACGATGCTACTCAAAAGTGTGGAGATACATACAATTTAACTTAAAGCCTTAGAAGGGCTCGCCTAGATGAGGAGACTGACAAGTATTATAGAATAGCTGTCACGGACCATTGTAATTAAACTCATCATAGGAAGTACACTACGACTCAGAAACGTGCAGACAAGAAAAAAGAACTGTTGTGGATAATGAAACGAAAGCCTATAAATACACTTCTTCAAAAGCAACAGTGGAAAACTCACCGAATTCAATCCTATTAGCAACGTTTATAAAAGTTATGGACTAATAGTCTATAAAGCACTTGACTACTGAATCAGAACCAATCTGACAACAAATGGTAAAAGTTAAGAAATACTTACTTTCATTTTTTCACCACGCAGTCGACATACTTCGTGTGTCACATGTTGAAGTGCCTCCCGAAGAGCATGAACCTAAACATTATATAGATACATAATTCGGCAAATTATGGCGTAAAATTAAGGTAAATAACTCGCAATATGCTTGCAGAAATAATGCATACTGTTGTTCCTGTTGTACTGTGGTGAAATTCTGGTCAAATTATCACCTAAATAAATGTTCTCATCGACCTGGCGAATCCTATGCGAGTGGAGTTCTTATATCTCTGCATTATTTCTCCCAACGTCAACCCTGTCAACAGTAAAGAAATCGTTACGCGACTTTAAGGGAGATGGAGATGTAGACTTCCAATTATGGTCGCGCTACATACGGATCCTGCGAATAAATCAACACGACATCGTGTATCTGAATAGCCGGAAGTACAACCATCCAGCTCACATAAAATCGAGTTACAATTGACGACCACGTCATGGATCGGACCTGGACTGTTCGTAATACTCAAGTGTTTAAATGCTAAGTTTAGAATAATAGTCAAAAACAATTGTCTGCTTAAATAAAATGAGTTAAACATTTCTTGGTGGCAACACTTCTCATTGACTATTATACTAAATTCTTATTGTTTCATTTTTGGAGAATATTTTAAATTTCTTAATAATAAAGGTAGTGACATATTTTGTTGAATTACCTATATAATAATAAGTTATTTATTTAAAAAAATGTTCAATACATAAATCACTATTTATCATTAATAGTAACTATTGCTTCTTCTAGCTAATTGCACCACTTGTTTCCTGTAATTTTTCCGACTTACGGAGCAGCTTGGCCTATTTAAATCACTTTCTAATTCTATTCGCCCATTTGCCACGACTCCTTGGTCCAAGATCTGTAGTAGGCTGTTGTTGATTTGCAGACACCTGTACCTCTGCAAAATGCAATTTTGTTTTTTTATTATACTTTAATTGCATACAGCTTTCAGATAAGCTTAGCGCTTTATGTATAACGTATTTCAAATAGGATCAGATGGATATGTTAATGCCAATATGAACAAAACATTTAATCCTATGTTTACATGCGCGTCTTGCCCTATGACAACTACTCAATACGCCCCAAAAACTGCAGATTTGGTCAAGACATGTTTGACAATTATTATTAGTTTTTGGCACATGTTAAACAGATATAATGTTAATAAAATTGCGATCTATAGCACTGATTAGATAAGTTTGACATAAAAATATCGAAAATTTTGCAAACATTATAGACTCTGCATATAAAAAAGGTTGGTTTTATTACTAGAAAATTAAAGCGGCTAATTTTAATCACTAGCGAACCAAAAATCTATGGCTATTGAATAATATTTACGTGATGGTTGCACGGGCGTTACACTGGGGCTGAAACATTTATACACATCACCATCGTAGATTTACCTAGCAATGTTTGGAAACTGACTACGAATTTACAACACACTATGGCAATATAAATAGAACTGACATATAATTGAAGAGGTTGATACAAAAACACATTAGAATGGAGAAAGATGGCAAAATGGACATTTCTGCAACAGCCGAACGCAACTAGTTACAGAAATCCAGCTTCAAACCAGGAGGATTACAGATTTTTTCATACAAGGAAATTATGGAAAGCTGCCAGTTTCACATCTTCTTACTGCAGTTAAATATACAGAACAAATTTGAACACGGATAGAATATGAACAGTTGGAAGAAATTGTTTTTATATAGATGTGCACGAATACATTTAAACCGTTAGTTCAGGATTTATGTGGTATAATGCAATCAAGTCATTTAACTTTATAAACCATTTACTGTCTAAATTTATTAAATAGAGAACCAGATAAAAGCCTGTTAATTTCGTTAATTATTTAGATGTGGAAATCTGGTAAATCCGTTTGTATGCAAAAATTGCTTAACTAATAATAATATTGTGACCGACGCTTAAAATAAATGCTTTGCATTAAATATTCCCACACTATTACCTGACACTTCTTTTACATACCAAAATTTTTGGATTCTTGATTTGAAATATTGCGTTTCCATGTATCTTCTTCAGCTGATAGAATTGGCGTGTGTGACGTGGATATTTGTTGTCGATAAAGATTATCAAATGAACTCGCACATCACGGTCAGCGAACTAATCATCGCCGGTCCATTTCGCCATTCACGAACCAGACTCAAATTTCATAGTTCATGTGTGTATAACCCATTTGCCTACTTGCTTATAAACATCGTTGACAACTTAAACCCAATAATCACGAGTTCAGACATTTGTTACAAAAGTGAAAGTGATACTAAAATCTACGAAAGCATAGAAGTGTGTCGAGTTAAATTATCTAAACTTTAGTGCGTAAGTATTAATTTGAACTACGACATGAGTATACAAATAAATGGTCAATTTGAGAAACATGGAAAGAAAAGATAAAAATTGAAAAAGATTCTGCATAAATTATAAACGAAATCAAATCACAATTAATAGAAAAAATATGGTAAAATGAGATGAAGGTTAACAATGAACAGGGTAAAATTAACTAAAACTTAATTGAAAAGGAGTTGATTAATAAATTCTGACATAAAAAATTATTCTAATATAATCACTTTCATCTTTTTCGGGAACTAGTTTCCAATTCTTGTTCGTGCAGTTGCGATTTCTAACATAAGTCAATGCTAAATTTCCTATGGACAAGAGATATTCCCACTGCTATTTCATTTACAATATTAACACATCGTGGCATATTTTCAATAGATTCTCTAATCCAAATAGTTGTTATGCTACGACTGATTATTGATGTTCATCAACAAACATTTTGCTCAATTATTTAAATTTAGTTTTTTATACTTGGTATGATTCTCAATCAAATTTTATTTGAACAGCCGTATAATAGACGATAACATGGACATCCGATCCTCCTCTGCCCGGTCTGATTTTTCGTACTTCGATCTAAAGTGAAATTCACTGACGGCATCCTTCATTGTTGCTTCTATTAACCTAACACAGTAAACATCAACACTGACTATTCCTTGAAGTCTACTTAATTTGAGATCCTCATTGTTTATACCTGTTGTCATAAGGTTTCCTCTTATCATTGATTTTAGAATACTGTCTTTCATCCAGCATAAGTCACCATACTTAAAATTAAGAAGGATAGTTGAAAGATGGTTGCCCAATGTTTTCATCACAATTTGACTGATCAAAGTTTTCTGCCATGGATACTAGATGCACAATTGTAATTGTCGATTTGCATACCGCCGTGCACTCATCATCCCTTGGATGAACTCCGTCTATTCGTACTTGAAGTACGCTCGATATTACAGATTTGTGTTGGAAGTTTACAATTTTTTTTTCGAGGGTCATAGTCAGTTAAATTAAAATTCATAGCACAATTTCACCACATTGCAGATTGGCAATATAAAATAATGATCAAGTACACATGGTAGAAAGCAATAAAGGATTCCAGATTGCGTGTCCTTCCTATAAATGATTATTCCCAAACACCAATCCCACAGTACTGAATTACTCATGAATTTGATTTAAAGAATTTTTTGAATGACTACGCAATCAATGGTTGTTTGCTTCTTCACAATGGCGGACCCCATCAAAACGATATTGCACAGAGAAAAGGTAATTGACCCGATGTCTTCTATTCAATTTCACAAAAAAATCCCACATCTCATTAGTTAAGTATAAGTTATTCAACACATCTTTACCACTACGACTCAATAGAACTAACACACCATGCAAGAAGCAAAAATGTTTTATCTAAGCAATTCATAATGATATTATCTTTACATATATATATATATATATATATATATATATATATATATATATATACTCATGATTGTGGATAGCTATCACTCATACGTTTTTTATTAGGCACATCGAATTTAATAACAAGCTAAATCAAATAGGAACAAAATATATACCCGCTGTATAAATGCACATAGATGTTTGCAATTGAAACAGCCAGTGATCATTTCATTGAAACACCTATTATTTTATAAAATCGCTTCATGAATGTAAAATATTCAAAAACATACATATGCATATTAACTCCATAATAGGTCGAATCGACATTTCACTTCCAAATTATCATCAAGAAAACGAGAAAATATTTCTGTTTTAGGTACCAATATATTGGTCTACAAATATGCATCTTCCATACTTGCCAATCTATAACATTTTTAATTTATAGTTATCAACAATCTAAATCAAATGGCATGTATTCTAAAATGTGTGATTTTTTCTAATTAAATAATTAAATAGTTTTGGCGAAAGAAAATGGCCTTCATAAACTTTGCTTTAAATACATGCTATATAATAAGTAAATATTTTCATACATGTTTAATTTCTCAATAGAAATTACAAGTTCAAAAAATTCTTAAATGATCTTAAGTACCATGGGGCGTCGAGAAACTAATCATTACATTTCACTTAAATGCCGACATGTCGAGGACTGTGAAAGGAAAAATATTTAACTGTAGCACATTTTAAAACGACTAATTTCCTGGACGATTTCACGAACTATGCCATTCAACTGCGACACATACCACTAAGAATAAGTTAAGAGGCATGTAACAGAAACTCAAAACCTGCTACTTGCCAATGTAGACAACCAGATATTGGCGTCGAAATCTCGTATCAGTATCTTCCATCCACGCAAGCTTGTAATGCTAAGGATTGCTATTAATCGCTCGATTATGTCATGTAGATAAAGACAGATCGAAAACTACCAAGGATGTGAAGCGATTCAGCAAAGAAACGACGATAAAAATCCTAATTATATCGATAACATAATATATCGCCTTAAACTGGCAGAACCAGTCGTCACATGCACGGCAAGAATGTACGGCATGCCGAAGGTAAACAAGGTAGTTGGAAAAGCAACTTTTCGCCGAGAGGACCAATAGCGTCAATGTTCAACAATCAACAGCACAAACTGTCGAGAGAACTAAAATAAATACTACACCCAGTAAAAATTGAAATTCAAACAATTGTGTTCATAATAAATGACTTTGTAAATAAGGTAAAATGTCAAGACTAAAGAAATGATTTCGTTAGATGTCAGAATCAACAAAACCGTCGATTTCCTCTTTACGTTTACCAATATCACCTATTCATCGCTCTCCATACCTAAAAGTCATTCAAATCAATTTTAATGACCTTTACTTCACGAAATTCAAAGAGTTGGCGATGGGAACTCTGTTAAGAAGTTTACTAGCTGATGCCTATATTGTCTGTCTGGAAACATCAAAACTACAACAACGTTTTGAAAAATATTTCCACATATATATCTGAGGTATATTAGTGACACTTTCATAATAATAAATGAAGATATGGACAAAATGTCAGGCTTCAAGATTTAAACAACATGGAACATCATATTCATTTTATGTACGAGCACAAAAAACTCAGTATATGGCGATGTCATTGCTTGACTTCTTGCTATTGATACAGGACGGTGGTAGTCTAAAATGGAGAATAAATCAAAGGAACACACGGATTGGACAGTATATATTCATTACCACAACTCCGTCACAATTTCCAAAGTGAAAATTGTTACAAAATTTTCCTAATGATAAAAGAAAGTCTGTTCTGATGAATTTCAATGTAAATTAATGACAGTCTTAAAAACTGTGTTCGAAAACGCGAAAGCTGAAAAGTTTGTTGAAACAAGCATAGAACATAAATAACAACAAGAAAGAAATAAAGCCGCACCCAACAATAGGACAATATATGCCAGAATACCTTTTAAAGGGGACGCACTACACGAAATATTTACTCCAATTTATAAAGTCGACTTCTCGGATGCCCAATACAAAATTTGTGTTTGTTTATACTACAAAGTGCCTGCTAACGGATAAGTTCACAGTAATTAAACAGTCCAACATTGCTTATTTAAATAAATGCTATAACTGCTCAGTGCGCTATGTAGACCGGATAAGCTGATTACTAAAGAAGTAAATTTACGAGCATTTTAGGCAAAATATAGCTAACACACGAGTAGACATTTCAGCAATAGATGAACACATATTTTTATAAAGATCCCACCATATAAGGCGAATGCACATGTGTTCACAAAGCAAAAAACGAAACAGAATTACGCACAACGGAGGCTGTTGTATGCAACGGTCTTAATCCTCAGCTA
>JAQBSW010008062.1:0-36570 GCA_029291075.1 Eudiplozoon nipponicum
CCTCTAAAAGGAGCCAGCCGCAGTAAAGTAAAGTAAGTTGTATTTAAGTCACCAGTAAGCCCAAGTTCCCTGTCGCAGTTGGTCAAAAACGCTGACCACGCGTAGATCAAAGCACTGCCGATACTCACAAAAATGAAAACATGAACTCGCAATCTAAGTCTAGTTGTTTGCCACTCATGACCGGTGAGCACCGTCGGCTTAGACTAGTTTTATTTAAGTCACCAGTAAGCCCAAGTTTCCTGTCGCAGTTGGTCAAAAACGCTGACCACGCGTAGATCAATGCACTGGCGATACTCACAAAAATGAAAACATGAACTCGCAATCTAAGTCTAGTTGTTTGCCACTCATGACCGGTGAGCACCGTCGGCTTAGACTAGTTGTATTTAAGTCACCAGTAAGCCCAAGTTCACTGTCGCAGTTGGTCAAAAACGCTGACCACGCGTAGATCAGATGCTAGAATTTGGTTATCCGAGACTCGCGGACGCGTTTCATGGGCGACTGATTGTAGGGACATAAACATTGACAAAATTTCAATACGTCGACAAAAAAGTATGCTCACATATAAATTGGCGGATTACCCTAAACAATGCTAAAAAATTAAATGCAATCCGTTCACATTTCTGAATAGAAATAAGGCTCTGTGTATAGCGCGAGAGTGGAACCAGAGAACTTGGTTCGGAGTCGCAAAGCTCAACTGCTACACCAAAACACCTAGCCAATATTATTATTATTAGTCTAATTATTTATTCACGTAGAAGCCTGTTTATGCAAATTTTAATAAGGGGACACCACTTGTACCAAATTCCCAAGAAACACCATGAAATGTCACATGGAGCCGGCTTATCCTCCAAAAGGAGTCAGCCGCAGTAAAGTAAAGTAAAAAGTAAGTTTCGAACCGAGGTGCATTTCTGTGAACTGTCCAACGAAACCTTCTTCTTATTGTTGTCGGCGGCGAGAGTCTCTATGAATCATCTTTTACAATATTGTCATTTTATAGTGATGGCTCGCTCTTAGAAAAAAAGTATAATTGCCTACGAAACAAGTAGTTACACGTACACTCAATAAATTTGTCCCTGGACTCCCGCATTGACAACGAAAATTTCACTAAACGACTGTCTGCGTAAAGCTATTGTAAAACAGGGTTCACTAGAATAACCTAGTTGATTCCGCACTATTTTTATAGCTACTTTAATGCTGGTGGCCCAGAATTCTTTTGATTTTTATTTAATACATACATTGAAAAAGAAAAATAAACCGGTACGTAAGTGTGAGCCGAGACGACTACACAAGGACTTACTATGCCTTCTACCTCGGCTCCAACCAGACGAATGCCAATTTCCCTTATTCAATTTGTGATAGTCTCTTTTTCGTTCATCAGGACTGCGACTGCGCGATATGCGATAATCTCGGTGTATTCTGTCTTTATAATGTAGATCGCCTGAGTTTTGGTTCGCCCTTGTCTCGTTTCTACGCCTTAACTCACTGTAGTTACCGACACGCTTGTAGGGCAATTGCGTTTCTAACTGCGGCTTGGCTGTAAAACTGCTCAGCTTATTGTCACTTGACGACTTCACATTTAGGCTGCGCTCCGCATTAAGGCCAACACCAGCGCTAGCATCAGTACCAGAAGTAGCAGTATTATTAGTAGAGGAAACCATAGATTTCGCAGCATCTTGTTGTAGAATTTTAGTAAATTTACGCAACAATTCATCATTTGACTCAGAATCTGAACTTGAACACGTATCAGTTGAATCAGATTCTGAATCACTATTCGAATCTTTCTTGGAATTTTGGCTTTTTGAATGTGATTTCTTATGCTTTTTTATAGATTTCTTGGAATTTTTCGACTTTTTCTTTTGCTTTTTATGTCGGTGCTTCTTTTTCTTCTTCACTTCCTTTTTTATGCGTTCACGTTGAAGTTCCACCTAAGAGATTGATATAAGACATGCGAAACACGCACAGCGAGTTTTCCGTTTAATTTTGCAATGTGCAATGAAAATCTTCCTCGTGCCTGAGGCTAACTGTACTGATAAATATTATACAGGTAAACGTAGAAAACACTTAAAAACGAGAATGTTCTTCGCTGTGGCAAATTAAAATTTATTGTAATTGGTTTCCAAGTCAAATAATTAACAATCGTGATAATTTCAATATTCACACATGAAAGAAATTCGGATGACAATTGTATCTTTATTCTTTAAAAATAGCTAAATGTCAGCGCTGAAATAGGCAAAAATATATTACCAATTTATATATATATAGCCAATAATTTCATTCTGAATGAAGTGTAACAAGGAGATCTACGTCAGCGTAGAAACTACCCAAATGTGTTACTGAATTGTGAAAAATCCGTATGAACAAAGGAAGATCAAATGGTAAATGAACACTTCTACCGTTTAACTGTATCCACTTTTCTCGAGCATCCATCGCCATCCTTATTGGCAGAATTAACTCGGTACCAAATTCAACTGCTTCGGTGTCGCAAATGTGTGACGTTCTTTAGTTATTTGCTAATTAAATGACGACTCGGTTGTTAATTTTAAATTGGTATTATGAAAATTTAGCATATGTAGTAATTGGAAGAAAACAAACTAATCAGGATAGGCTCCAAGAAGATAACGAATACAGATGAAAACCATGAAAATGGAAGACGTACACTATGTTGGCGTTGAATAAAAAAGATTGAGCATTATAATCAAAATGTTAGGTATACCTCCTAATGGAAGAATTCAAATCAACAATTGGATAATTTTTTTCGTATACTTGGGAAATGTTTTAATATTAAATTAAATATACTTAAAATTAATAGATATAATTTGTGCATGCATACACCAATACGTACACACATACGTAAATGGAAATCAAGATAGCCCACACTGTGGGTTACAAAAGAGCAACGTCATTAAGGAAGACTTAACCGAGCCTCTAAGCTGGAGCCTATTAACGGCTAGACTATTTCACATTTTCACTAATTAGTCTCCTGGTCCGCGAGGGTAAAGTGCGACATGACCAAGTAACAAGCATCAAGAATAGTATCCAAAACAAGGATTATTGGTATACAACTCATACGGTTCCAAACTTCTACAGAAGCTCTCGTCAAACAGTGCCCAAAACAGCACAACCGTCGTTCCATAACAGACTTCGATGGTGCTCGTGCATCGGATTGCAACAGGAAAGAACTGGCCAATCACTGAATTTCGCCTTCTGACACCCAACTAGCAATGAAATCAACCAAATCTATCGAATAAATCTATTTGCAAATATATCCAGATCATGGAATCTATAAATAGCCATCCCCAGGCTCCGAAGCATAAAGAAGGATCAAATTTATACGTGACTTGAAGACATTGGATTTGCTGCTCAGCTAAATATAGTGGCGATTCCAGAGGTGTTGACAAAATATACAAAGGTAGTGGTAGCAAGGCAAAAACGTCTGCAAATCTCGACAGAAGCCGATCTATTATGTGTGACCAAAGATCCTAGGCAAACTAAATTCTTGTAGATAAGCAGCAGAACACGATAATAACCGTTTTAGATGCGTTTAACTTCAGATCGACACGAATTGACACTTCTTGAGCGCAATCCATGTGTTTCTGCCAATATAACAATATCTTCAGTGTGTTCCAGGCCAAAAAGCCGGACACTATCACCGTATTTATTCTACGTCAGGAAGTGTAGCGATGAATTCCGCAAAGATTGCACCGCAACCTTGATTATAATAATTGTTATCAACACCCGCGCAACCAATGTTCGTTTAATTATATAAATGTTCATTTCAATACCACTTCCCCATGTAATGTGGTGTCTGTTCAGTAATGACAGATTGGGCATGGTTAGTTGGAACTTTGGGTCTAAATGGATGCCATATGAGCTCCACCTAAAAGAGAAAAATTGACTAACCAAGTTACATTAGTTAGTATATAACTGAAAATTGTGTGTAGTGTAGTGTGCGGCAGGATAGCTCAGTGGTTAGAGCACCAGATTCCGAAGCAGACGTGCCCAGGTTCGAGCCCTGTCCGCGGCAAATTCTGGCCAGTACTTGATGAGTTCCCAATAAGGACGAAACCGGTCTACTGGATGAATTTCCTTTTCTACACTATACAATTCTTAGTTTATACTGACATATGTAAGTAATTAATGGGTCAGGTGTTTATATCAAGACCGCAACTTTGATTATAATAATTGTTATCACCACCCGCGCAACCAATGTTCGTTTAATTATATAAATGTTCATTTCAATACCACTTCCCCATGTAATGTGGTGTCCGTTCAGTAATGACAGACTGGGCATGGTTAGTTGGAACTTTGGGTCTAAATGGATGCCATATGAGCTCCACCTAGAGGAAAATTGACTAACCAAGTTACATTAGTTAGTATATAACTGAAAATTGTGTGTAGTGTAGTGTGCGGCAGGATAGCTCAGTGGTTAGAGCACCAGATTCCGAAGCAGACGGGCCCAGTTTCGTATCCTGTCCGCGGCAAATTCTGGCCAGTACTTGATGAGTTCCCAATAAGGACGAAACCGGTCTACTGGATGAATTGCCTTTTCTACACTATACAATTCTTAGTTTATACCGACATATGTAAGTAATTAATGGGTCAGGTGTTTATATCAAGACCGCAACCTTGATTATAATAACTCAGTTACACGTCTGAGACAATCACAATAGGTTAAAAAATATATGCATTTGCATATTCACTAGTCTCCCGCAAACGAGAATATGTTAATATTATATGTTTCATTGAATGATATCATGGTTACTATTAAAACGTGATAGCTGATGTTGATCGAGGCTAAAGTATAAGGCTCTGCTGGAATTAAAGGTGTTCAGAATGGTTTTAATTCCCAATTTTCATGAAATTTAGCCTTTGTCCAAAATAATGATGTTGGAAACCATAATAGGGTTGGTATATATTGCATATAGGGAGTTGGCTTTGCAGTAACTATGCTAAAGACTTCATAAGAAATCGACCGTGCTATTGCTTGAATGTGAATAGGCATAAATAATTGCATCGTCCTACTGTCCTACAGTTCTTGACTAAATAAATTGAAGTTTATGGACATAGTACTGGCGTCCACCGATGAATAAACAGAAAGCAAGAAACGTATATGTACATGAATTTAAGCATTTTGCTCATACTGACTTTAGTATATCTTCTTGATTCTATTCGAACTAACCTGCCAATTAATTTCATGAATACTTAACTAGATAAGTTAATTTCTTCAGTTATTATAGTCATGGATTGTCTCTTGAGTTTTGTTTTCATTTATTTGCAACAGTTGTATGAGCACTTTTTGGCTAACCACGTTTTAACTCGCAAGTCTGTGTGCGGATAGGTGTGATCCTTATTGTAAAGCAAAGCATTGCTGACTATATTTTTACATATATTTCAATGCATTGATGTATTACTTGGCCCTAGTCTTCTTGGCGAGTTTACGCACTAATCATCTTTATTCAAATATTGTCTACTAAGTCACATTATATCCGACAGCAGTATTAATTGCTTTTCAATTTGTGCAGTTTTTGGCATTACTTGTAATAATACTAATTATAATGGTATAGTTCGTGCATATGTTATATATAACTATGTTGCCAGTCAGACCGAACGGGTTATTCATGCTAGTTCTGAGGATAGAAAAGCTTGGGTACATACTAGAATATAAACAATGGTTTTGGTATTTTCAGGACAGTCGAATGTGTAAGCTTTTATTCATCCCAACCTGGTGTGTTTTCGGAGAAATGAATGTCTTTGTTTATGCCCAATGGTTCTTTCTACACTGCATTATGTATAAAGAAGACAATTGTTGAATTGTCTGTGTGCTTCAGTTGAAAATTATGCTCCAAAATCGATGATTTTCCTGACAGTTCTAGACTGCTGTAAATCAGTTTCTGTGGTAAATATTGGTGAATTCTGTTGCGCAAATGCTTTTTAGATAGTGGAGTTAACCTATGTGTAACAGCTTATTTGCTGTTTATGTGAAACTGATCAACAAAAACCGTCAAAATATACACTACCAATGAATAAAAAATGCCTAGCGCCGTCAGAAAAATCTGCAATTTTATGTCATGTTGTTAAAAAGAGACACACAGCTAATTTAAAATAAATTAATTAGTTCTAGAGATAGAAAAGTCGAAAAAAACTAGTTTTCATAAACGCAACTCGCTATATAAAGCAGCAAACACCAGGTTTCAATATATACAAATGTTTCACCAAGACGATACTCTATTCGACTTACCCTGAATCGCCAAAACCACAATATTATTGTAATATCTAGCCAAATACAACAATGTGTTGGGCAGGAATCAACACACATTTAATCAGACTGGCGACGAAATGAAATTGAAGCAGCCACAAAACCATACTTATCATCGATACAATTCGAAGCTTCGCAACAAGAAGTACAGCAATTTAAATATTTTGCTTAATCATCTGAGAGACGCAACCCGAAATAAGAACAATGTGACATGGAAAAAACAGGAGAAAACACTTACACAAAATAGACAAAAAAGAAAACTGGTGAAAACTCAATCTATCAATAGAAAAGAAATAAATCTTAAGCTTTAATAAGACCTACTGTAAGGTTAGCATATACGGTCACACAAACACACCAAGTTACACAAACTGGCAAGTGAGTATTTAATTATCCACAAAACATCGTAATATTAACGCAAATAAGAAACTACAATTCAAAACCAGACCAATTCTCATTTACTTAATAAAATTGAAATACTTGACACATGTATCTGAAGAAGTTAATTTGATTTATTATGTAGTCATGAACTAACTTTGCGTCTATATATATATATATATATATATATATATATATATATATATATAGATATATATATATATATATATATATATATATATATATATATATATATATATATATATATATATATATATATAAACTCAGAATATTTCACGCAGTCTGCCTAATTTCAACTTCCTATGCATTATGAATGTTAATATTAAGCTACTTATTAGTATTGATTTTAAAATACGGATTTTCATCCGATATGAATGATCTGACTTAAAATTAAAAAGGATTCTAGAATAAATATTCTTCCTAAAAGCATCTCTTTCAAATTGCAGACTATTTATAATTAATTTGACATAAAAACAATAATTCACACCGACGACTCTCTTTCAATCGTAAATCGAAATTCGCTCCTTTTATTAATTTAGTTTAAGAAATGTACTCTACCACGATCGACATGGTTCCAGAACACTAATGTCATCCAAGAACAATAGATAAAATTCAAGTTTCAGTGGTATCTTATCCAAAATATAATTTTACAAATAATGCATATAGATTTTTACTATTGGGACCGACAACGGCTTTCTCATTGGGGAACAACTAATTGTTTTAATAAAATTGTTTTCTAAGTTTAAAATAAATAGAAAACATACAGATACAAATCATCTGCATAATGTGTATAATCGTTATTTTTCCTCCTTTTAAAAGCAAAGGATGTTAAAACGGTAACGCCGACAATAGTCCATGGCTTGAGATCTTGGTATATTCTTGCATATGGGCGCTCACTAACCTGTCACCTTCATCTGGCATACATTTATCAACAATTTCAATCAACATATAATAAATCAGGTTTGACCTAAGAAGTGGCCATATTTCCTTATTATTTTGGACGTAGAAACTTAGAAATGTTAAATGATGGGTAGTGCTGGAGATTGACAACTGTTCTTAATGGATTATCAGGTTTATGCACTTTCATCGAATCTTACACTCTTGTATATGAGCTAGTTACCATGTGCCGAATCCAATTCCCCATTAACAATCATTTTATTGATTTATAATTTTACTTTCTATTGAAACCTATCACTTGGGTCTCTTCTTATTTCATTTTATACTTAGTAATTACTTAATGGGAGTGACTCATTAGAACCGTATCTCTTCCATTGTCTGCTTGTAAACACATAAATTGTTTGACATTATCACATTTGTGAAGTGTGGTATTACAAAATACTGCTTATATGTCTCATCATGGTGTTGAAGCTGCCAAGAAAGTTATGTGTACACGAAGTGCCTAATAATTAAGAAAACAACTAGTAAATAGTTTAGAACTACAATATTAGTTAAATAAATATTACTAACGGATATACTCAAATATTCGCTGTCTTTGCTGTGCTTTAGTTTACGAAGCGATACAATACAAATGTGTGACGCAGTCTCACTACTCTAATAGGTATCCTAAACATATGGCGAAATTAAAACAAGAAAGAAAGAAAGGAAGAATAGCAAAAAAATTTTAAAAGTAACCAGAAACGTACCAACTTTTGAAGTTTTTTTAGCTTCACTGTGTTGCCAACGATTGAAAGTTTCTTATCCAGTTCATGCTGTCTTGAAAAAATAAAAGAGATTTGAAAATTCTATGGAATAACTATTTAAAATTTTTTTAATGTAACAGAGCTTGCATGAAATATATACACAGTGTCTCAAATATGGATGCATACTGTGCTCATCAAAGGTTGATTGGCCATAGTTTACTGCAACAGGTAATTAATACACATTTGATATTGGCAATCTGCAAACCAATGAGTACACATCACTTTTTGGGCACGGCATATACTTTCGGTTGGTACATTCCTAAGAATTGATCTACATTAATCTAAAGGATAAATTACGTAGCAGTCTTCTCTTTCAGAAAATTAGGGAAGTGCTGTTGTAATGTATGTACGGTTCGGTCCACATCTTCTTTCGATATATTTTCTAATTAAGACTACCCTTCCCCTGTCTCAATAGCAATATGTCACGGAAAGACCATTTGTCGGAATGTTGGTTTTCACGCTCACAAGTAAACTGAATACGTTAGCCAACGCCAAAATCTTTAAGCACGTAGGTTGTTTATAATAATGATAGTATCAGCAACATATCTCGGATAGGAATAACAGTATTATTTAATGTTTCGAAATAGAATATGTAGACATCGTCCAGTAGATTCCCAAGCGGAATGCCCATCGCTACTCAATCAATTTTCAAGCAATAATGATCAATAAAGGCGTATTGGACATTTTAGTGCACTTATTGAGAATTTTAAAATGGTTTAGAGACAGTGGGAATGATCGGTAGTCAATATTAAGGAAATCGATGCTTTTGCCAACAAAGACGTGTGTAAAAAGATAATTTTCTATTTTTTGAAAATTTACGATTTTACGATATTCATGCAATCGACTGTATCACGAAAAACGTTTTTTAAACTCTTCCACCAGTTTGAGGCGACGTCTGATTTTGCTGAGTGTAATAGAATTCGCATTGTCTGTTCAATGTTAAATTGCTTCTCATACATCAGTACTTACGCGTCATATCTAATCCTCGTTAGTTTCTGGTATATATTTATTAACTTGGCACGGTAAGCATTTCTGTTCATCAACTAGAACTGCTTATTTTGAATTCATAAGAACAAAACCTGAGTCTTTGTCTGACTTCATTAATATAATCCAAATGTTTTGTCACAATTTTATGCATCCTTATATGTTCCCTTTTTATAAATTGAAATCGATAATGCCTTACCTTAGAATGCCAATAGGCAATATGTAGTCCAGATTTATATAGGGGGGAGTCACTTTCTCGTGATATTCATCATGCAATATTGTCCTTTAATCTCTTTCACCCGGTTCTTATCGTTTGGCCAGCGAAATGACTTTTTCTATATTTCTGACAGAGTCAAACTCGTTTAGTCGAAAATAAACACGACATAGTTCACTGAAAACGCGTGGAATACCTGCTCATTACCAAATAAATAGTTTCTGAGTTTCCATATTTTCACTGTCTGCGCATTCATAACCAGGCAGTTAACAGCACCGTTGAACGCTTCAAGCTCGCATGGATGAAGCATAATTCTGTGGTTCCTATGATGTTCTATTGCATTCTGTGTTAATCGTTTTCACATGTGTCAAATTTGAACGGCATAGTTGGCGAAATCTTCAAGGAAATTGGTCATGCATCGCAAATATTTTTTACTTCCAAGACAAACGATGCAGTATGGAATAAATAAATTAAGAAAATTAATCGAACACAAGTGCAAGTTAGAGGATGTCTTCTCTTGGACTGAATTCCCTCTATGGCCAACGAGTACCATCTGTTCGGGCATTCGGGTTTGAAGTTCCAGAGTCCGGTATTCGTCAACATCCGAAATCTGATACTTGTGACAGACAAAGTTGCTCTCGTTCTGCGACTACCCGTTAAACACTGTTTTATTGTGCAGTAAAAGTGTGCTCGCAGCTTCACATAAAATTGGATAATGATGGAACCGTAGTAGTACCAGCAATTGTAATGCAAATAATGAAGGTCGTCAGACCGGAAAATTCAATGAATAAACTTTTATGTTGAATTGGATTACATGAAACTTTAATGACACGCCATATTAAAATCCAAGTAAACGCTGACTTATTATTATTGTTTAGCACGAGTTGAAGTTCTGATCGTCATAAGGATTATTGCTCATTTAACTAAAATAATCATGAGTTCATATGGACGATAACTGAACCTTTATCTGGCTTAATTATTCTAATTTAATTTTTGTTTTTTTAGGTTTTAGATACAGTTGCTATCCACTCATGTAAAGAAATCGAATCGGTGTTTCTTAATTTAAAATGATTTTAAACGACACGCCAGTCAGCTTTTAGTTGGGGGACGAAGGTAATCTTGTGAAATGTATGATGTAACATCGTCACAGACCTCCAATGCAGTCTGGTACGGACCAGTCAGTTTGTCGTTACGCTCTGGTGATAACCATGGCGTTAGTATGTGTGAATACCTGTACTTATTCGATGTTGTACAAAATTTTACAACAAAGGATTGGTGTTCATATCAAGTCTGTAATCCTGATTCAAATTTGTTCGCTACCCACGTAATCGATGATGACCTAATCGAATAGTTCGAGCTTTGTTTGCGCCAAATGAGAACATATATGAAGTTGGCGATGCAGCAAAACATTATGATCATAAATAAATAGAAATTGTATATTTGGCATTTCAGTCGTTTACAATACATGCGAGACAACTATGCGTAAGAGACATAAATATAACTTTTCACATTTTATGAATAGACAGAAAATTGATGTGCTTTGATGATGACGCGAAAGCACGTGACTGTTAAATGTTTTGCGATTGGTGAAAATAAGATTATTGCTTACTACTACCAAGATTACCAGACAATAATGCGTCATCAATTAAGAACCGAAGCTTCACTGTCGCACAACAAGACGATAGAAGAGTGAATATTTTAAATCCACCAGCACAAATTTAATAAATAGTACGATTGCGGCAAATGTGGAAGGATTACCAGATAGGATTATGCCAAGATGGTAAGATTATACCACTTTAGTTAAGAAAAAGTGACGCAAGCTCGATCACAAAAAATAAATGATGTCAGGAGAAGGTAATACTTAGTTATTGGTTTTGGAAGGTCTCAATAACAGCGACAAAATGGAAAATTATCTACGAAAGATTAGATAGGCCGTTCAAGTATCAAATTATAAAAAACGTAGTCAAAAATTTTTCTGATAACACCGGTTAATTTGAACGGGCAGCAACAGTTATATCAATGTCTAAAAATGAAAAATGATATAAAAGTAAAAAAGCTTGCCTCATTAAGTTGAGCGGGTCTTCTCGGAATTTAGCCTTCATATCTAATTTAGCGAGCCTCTCTGAGGGCGTATCTTCATCTTCACCTTTATTATTTAAAGCATAAATATACGCATATTAATTAGATGAAGAGTATACACCAAACAATTTAAGACTAACAGAGATAATAACATGAATCACTGACAAACCATTAAGACGTTTCCGAAGTGGCAATATTCCCCGATTTTGTATAGACATACATAAAACATTTTTTTCCTATTCTTGTACATAGCATAAGAATACTGTGTTGATATGAGTTGATACTAGGGTACTACAATTTTTGGGGAAGGCGTAAGAACGATTGACGAGAAAAAAAGATTTGCAAGTTTTACATTGTTTCACCGATTTAGCTTTGGCACATGGCCAAAGGTAGTACAGAAGAAAAAAATCAATACTTAAAAACTGATGCTTCAATGAAACTTATTCCAGTGTGGGACATAACAGAACACCAGGTCGATCGTTGAAATTGGATGATTATACTCATATTTGTCTCTTTTAGAGGATCTGACACTTAGAATTGACGAGCATCTGTCCTAACAATCATATAATGAGGTGCCTCCGACTTGTATCCTCCTGCAGGCAAAATTTACCTTCCGAGTCTGGCATTCTTCCTCTGCTGCCATCACTATCATTTAAATATTGCATCAATAGCGCACAAGTATATAAATAATAATTTAATTTTCTCTTTGACTGCATTTTATTAACATATATTGTATGCAGTTACAAAAAATATTCCGGACGAAACTTACCGATATTTACATGTCCTAAATCTTCTAATTTCTCAACAGGTTTTCCAAGAAGATACTCTTCCGCGCTTGTTTTTGGCTGGTTATACATCCACGGCATCATCGTTTTATCTCTACATTAATAAAAAACAACGAGGGGAAGACTTACTTATCATTTGCCAGCATCTCCCGAATTTTAGCCCTTTCTTCTGTAGTCTAGAAAATTTAAATTAAATTTCAGTCAATTGCGAATAACCTTTCAAAAGATATGAAAACAATTCAGCCTTACTTAATTCCTGGTCCTCTCCTACCTGAGTTCTTGACCACTTTCCAAAATTAATTCGATCTAAGCTTTCCTAAATAAATGGCCGCCCTTTCCTTCTAGAACTGCTATTAACCTAAAAAAAGCATGGTTCCTCAAATTTGAAACGGCCTTGCAATACGCAAATCAACATTTAGATTACTAAACACAGTAATTTAAATAAAGCAGGTGAAGATTGATGTATGAAAATCTACTTAAGATCCATAATATTTCCCAAAATGTAACTAATTGATCTGTGAATCTAAACAAAATGAATACTATCAATAACCTTTGCTGCTAAACTTAATACAACAATTTGACAAAAATGGCCAAAGATCGATTTTAAATAAGCAAAACTGTCTTTTAATAGAAATTCTGACCATAATAAACTTTATTCTTGTTTTGCTCTTACATTTTAGTATTAATTAAATCCAGCTTTAGATCATTAACCATACTAAACACGCAAATTTAACGCAAAAATAATGGTCAAGAATTATTTTATTTAAAAGAATGAAAGCAATAGAGTAAGAAACCACCACTATTTTTAAACATAATTATAATTAAATAAAAGTAAGAATAGTTTTCAACGCCTACGGAGATGCACACGTTTAAATAGTTCCTTAAACATATTCACTCATCATGCGGATATTCTAATGAATCCCCCTATAGTGTGTTTCCTGTTATGATAACTTAATCATGAACCTCAACTTTGCAGCCTGATTTAGATGTTATAACCGAATTTAGGTAAAAAATACGTTTAGAACGCCAGAGATTTTGCCCAAACAGTCCAAAATAAAAATAATGTCAAGGACCATATATTCCGCGTGCTTTTGATCTTATACGGTCCCCTGTAAAATAGAAGCATAAAAGTTCTATCAGCATTAATTAGAGTCGTACAAATGAAACGTCAACTTAAAATCGAAGGTGGCACAGCAATTAGACTTTACATTTAGTCTTGGTTATTGATAAGAGACTTATTAATTTTAAATGCTCTTAAGAACCGACTCCTAGGACTAGATGCCAAATCTAGACAACTTGTTCCATCACAAAGTTTCGGTGCGGTCTCTCAATAATATTATTAGCTCTGAGACGGTACGCGCTACTATTTGGTTCTTCAATTTTTGTTATTCAGATTCTACGTAAAATTCATACACGAAATCACTACTTCGATTATCGGTGGCCATTATTGGTACACCATACAAGTCATATTCATGCATCATTTAAATGTTCATCGTTCACGTTATAAACTTTTTCGTTAATGTATTATTTTGCATTACATTGTAGAGGAAGCTATTTCCTCTGACATAAAAGTCTTACTTTGTCATAACACTGTGTATACGTTGTGTTACTATGCAAACGTAGTACTAAGCAATGACATTTCTATAAACAATGTTTAATGATTTTATTAAACAAATAACGATGTTAACTATGTAAGAATTGTTTATTAGTGAGTTTTGAGTTGTCTGTTCTGTGTGCTGGACGCAAAATGATCTCTGTTAACTTGTAACAACTTTCTGGTTTTATCATTACTATTTTGATTTTAGTAATAAATTTGTGTTACAACGAGATCAGGTTATTTATTTGCGTGTATTATTTGCTGTGATTAACATGGAAGTGTTCCAAATTAGATGATCATACCGCATATATGGATTGTCCGGGCCTGGCATCTCAGAGGCTCTCTTCTGGTAGTGACCAAAGGGCCTCTACAACATTAAGCGTGTTTGTGAATCATATCGAGTCAAGAACTGGAGGTTCTATACTCATAAGAAGACACAATGGCCTTAGCTGACCATTACAAGCAAAAAGAGGTGTTCAGTAAAAAACTTGAAAACAATTCAATAATAAATAACGTACTTTAAAATTGAGAAAAAATCACTCTAATTCAGCAATATGCAAACGAAAAGTAGTGTAAAGCAGCAATTATTAAAGCATAATGGCATTAAAGATTATGCCGTTTCAATTAAAGAAAAGATTTGAAAAATTTTTTGCTTAATATGTACCAGCTCTTCCATTATTGCTTTCAAGACGTAGGCAATCGAAGAAAATTAACAGAATACGAGCCAAATGAAATTATCTATGGACGAAAATTAACAAGAGATTTAAAAATCTTTCATTTTAAAATAAACATAACCAAAGTAAACAATTTTAGAAAAAAACTGAAAAGATATAATAAAATTTTTACAATATGCAAAATGTTTTTGAGTAATTCTGATCTGTATAAATTTAACATTTTTTAAAAACAGAAAACATCGGAGCCACAATTTAAAATGTTTCTCCTATTATAAAAAGCACAAAAAAATACTAGAAATTCTTGATGTGTAAACGTCTGTAAAACGCCCCGGCTTCAATTAAATGTCGTACGGTGTCACAAAGTCAGTAAGGTGCCAATATGGCTGAGATTAGTACTGGTTTGGACCCGTATTAGAACCGGCATTGCTTTCGCCGAGAAAGCTAAGTGGTGGAGCAGTGTCTAGAAATATTTCTAGACACTTAAGACCGGCTCTGATTGAGTGGCTGGTGTTCCCTCGTTATAGCGTTGAAATCAAATGGCTTGTGTTTGTGTGAGTTGCAATTGAAGATCTGCGACAACACCGCGGTAACTGGCACACGTGAAGGTCCAATAAGTAGATGTTGCTACATTTCACTAGTTGGGCAGCAAGAAGAATGGCGGGACTGAATATTAACTCTGCGTGTGAAGCAATTCCAGAAGTCGTTGAAGGTGAAAAGTCAGTATGATAGGAAACAGCACGCACACGTTGTGCACCGATGAAGGCAAACGAGAACACTGAATGGCATGGTAAATTCGCCAGTCATACCGCGTGAGGCAAAATAGAGAGGTGGAAGGTTTGGGAGCCGCAGCGTTAGGATTTGAAGGTAGATTGCCAATGAAGTTGCCAGGTTTAAGTTAAAACCTAGGCAGGCTAGATCGCCGTCAATTTGTTTGTATACGACAAAAGGAGCTAGTTTGTGCTCGACGTTGAGATCATGATATTTGTAGTGGTCACTGTGCAACTGATGAAGTTGGGATATGCATTGAAAGTGGCCTGTACCATGATATGAATCTGATAACTACTTCGTGTTGCAACAAAAAGGCGTTAGCTCTAAGTAGCTGGTCATTCGAAAATAGGCAGTGCGAGCTTACATTTCAATGTAAAAATATATACAAAAAATTGTACTCGAACTGTGCCGCAGTGATGGCATATTACCAAATAACTGTTCAAAAATGCTAACCAATTGTTAGCTAAGAGCAGCTGGTTATACCATGTGAGACAAGTGATTGTGAGAAGAAAAATAAATAATGTGGATTTATAAAGGTCACGTTGCGTGACATAGGACGCAAGTGATGCGCGTAAAGTTAAAAAGATGATACGTACAATGACGAAAAATAAATGTTAAAAAAATCATCAGTTACGCTTTATGCAATGCAATCTATTGCTAGGTTGAGATTGAAGGAGATAGAGCCGGAGACGTGTTAAAAAGGTTGAATGATCCCAGGATCAGGCGGTTCGATAAACGATTTCAACCTATCTATGCTTACTGATGTCGGTGTCACGTCTTGAAAGTTAATGAAGAGCTTTGGCTGTCTGAGCAAAATCGGGTAAGCACCGCGATAATTTGGTTGTAGTGGTGCAACAGCAGTGTCGTTGCGGCTGTTGTTCAGAAATGTTACCTAAATAAAGTTGGAGGCGGGTAGCTTCGTCGTGTGGATCATCCTGTGCGGGTTGTAGACGTTGGAGCTGACTAGACAGGCGTGGATCTATGCCATACAAAAGTTGTGACGCAGATGTTTTAATTGATTCACGAGTGCGGGAACGCATTGCAAGCAGAAATAAAGGTAGTGCATCGACCCAGTTGCCATTAATGGACGAGGATGTTAAAGCAGCTTTGAGTTCCTTATGCATTCTCTCTACCATACCGTTAGATTGGGGATGGTAGGCAGTCGTCTGGTGTAAGGTGCATCCCATGAACCAGAAGGTGGTTTTAAAACGATCCGATGAAAAACAAGTGTCTCTGTCAGTGATGACCTCACTGGTAACACCATTATTGAATATCCTCCTTGGTGAGAAATTGAGTGAATTAAGTCTAAAACCTTTCTCTGAGTGCTGGTCGGATTAACTGGCTTGTTGGGCTGCGTATCTGTAAAGTAAACAATCGGTAAGCCTTCGTAGAGACGGCATATGAACTTGGGGTGGTGACGGGCTACTGATCATCGGAAGTGAGTGTCACCGCACTATTCTGTTTTCAGGAGGGATGGCGTTAGTGCAGGTTCTTAGGAGGTTACGGAGTTGACTGTGAGTGAAGACGGCGAAGGTGGTTGTATCGAGACGTCTGGCCTTGAAAGTACGTATGCAATGAAGCTCTGTTTGCCCTTGACATAAAAGATGTTGAATTGCCATTCACTCAGACGAGACAGCTGTCTTTCCACTCTCGCAGGGTACTTGGCGACAGTTCAATTCGCGTTTCAAATTGAACTAACTAATGGTGCATGATCTGTGAAAACAACAAATCTGCTGCTGCCATTGATGTTGATGAAATGGCGTACTGAGTCGTGAATGGCGAGGAGTTCTCGACCGAAAGTGTCGTATCTTGTTTCTACTGGTTGGAGAGTACGCGAGTAAAATCTGATAGACTCCCAAACTGCGTTTATCTCTTGTTCCAACGTGGCTCCAATAGCAAACTCGGAAGCAGCTGTAATGAGTAGAAATGGTAGATGAAAATCTGGGTGCGTAAGAATTGTAGCATTTGCTAACGAGTTGACGGCGATTCGAAGTAATTCCTCGTCTTCAGATGACCAAGTAATGATGGAGCTCTTACCAAGTCCTTTTGGATTCCGCAGGTGCCTACAAAAAGGATAAAGTTGTCTTGAAAGGCCGACAAGAAACTTGCTATAGTAGCTTAGGACTCCCAAAATTTTCTGCAACTCGCTAACAGTCTTTGGTGACTTGATATTCCTAATTGAATTCGCCTTTGACGGCAAAAATTGAATACCTTGTGGCGCGATACGATTCCATAGGAAGTCCACGGATGTAGTTGCAATTTACGTCTTGTCACATGTGACCTTGAGTCCATGGTTGGATAAGTGTGAGTGGATATTACGTAAATGAAAACAATTATGTCATCGAGATATGACATACAGTAAGCGGCGTTGTCTTGAAGTATGTTCTCCATGAATCTTTGAAATGTTTGTGTAGAACACTTTAGTTCAAAAGGCATGTAAAGATATTCGAAAAAGCCAAATGGAGTTATGACCGCAGTCTTTTCAATATCTTTTAGTGCTACCAGGATGTGGTGGTAGGCTTATCTGAAATCAATCACTGAGAAAAAATTGCTGCCGCTGAGTTTTTTAAGTAAGGTGTTAATATTGGGAATAGGATATGTATAAGATTTTGTCACTGAAATTAACTTGCGGTAATCTTTGCAGGATCTGTACGATCCGTTTGATGTGGAGACTAAATGCAACGGTGCCGTCCACGAACTTTTCAATGTTCTGATGATTATACTTATACTTTCTGCGCCATACGTTTCCCGATCCTGATGCTCCACTACGCCTGTTTTCTATGGCCTTTCCCGTCTACTGTGGACATTTGTATTCATTCGAAAATTTTTCCCAACGGCATAGACAGACTTGACATGAATGAAAAACTTCTGGTGATTATAACATCATTTCTTTGGGGTATATCTATTAAGAATTGCGGAGATTTAGATCGCCGCCTACTGTTATTTCCTGTTTTAGGTTAAAAAATGGATCGTGCGCTCACCTGATTCAGCTCGGATTTCCCTAAGGCTAATCCTTCTAGATTTTAAGCCATGTTCGCCTTTGTCCTCTCTCTATCATACGGCGGGGAGGAAAAAAAGATGATGAATTTAACTTAGGTTCCAAACTCCTAACTTCTAACTCGCAACTCTCAGATAAGTCATCTATTGAGAGAGTGTTGGAGAGCTGTCTGGCGAACAATTTTAATGACTGGGGAAGATTGCTAATAAAAAAATCTTAGCCTTATGATCAGAAATATTGGTTTTGTACCAACATTTCCGCTATTCCCTTAAAATTTAAATGGAACCAAGGTTTGGCATTTCTAACTGCGCAGATTTATTAATTGTCTGTTCAGTTTCAATGGGACCCAGCAAGGATTCTACTTCATTTTGGAAGCCCAAAATGGGATTGGGTAGTTTCCTAATGGCCTCAACTTTCAAAAAGGCCCGTCGCTGCAATTCTGGAGGTGGTTTAGACAAAATATTTGACAATTTTGATGACTGCCATAAACTGAAAACGGGGAGAAAGCGAAGTCTACACACATAAAGAATAATTCGCAATCTCCATTCAATAGAGGAACATCAATAACTAAATTTGAAAGATTATCTGTATAAGAAAGGTGAAATGTATATAATAGACGAGAGCCGAAACGCTTACCAAAATCTGCTTCCGGAGTTAAAACTGACCAAATGAGCTTCGACGCACGCAGAAAACTGGCGTATTCAAAATTTGCTTCCACAGTTGAAAACTGATGGGATAAACTTCAACGCAAGAAGAAAACTGATGAAATTATATTATTTCATAAAATTACAAATCAGTGTGCACAGTTCACCAGTTTGGAACAGTTTTTAAAAAATATTGTGCTTTCACAAAATCACAATTAGCGTGCACAGTTTACCAGTTTGGAACAGTAAAATAATGACGAGATCATAAATCGATTTTCAGTTTTTTACAGTTTGACACAATTTGTACGTAGGAGAGAAACAATCACTCAAAAAAATTTGATTCCGAACAAAATATGTACAAGAACTCGACTTAAGAAAGATTCACAACCAGAGTAAAAAATTGTGGTATGTGCTAACGTCGATTTACTGTATTCCCACGATAATAAAATGAAAAAGAAACAGTCGATTGTATTTATGCCAAACGTTTTGTGATATAAAAACAAGTCTAGAAAACAGTGCTGTTCTCGGATCCTGGCGCGGTCCTCAATTTGTAATTACCCCAGCTTTAAGTTAATGCCGTACGACGTTACAAACAAGATTAGGTGCCGTGAAGGCTGAGAATAAGGACTGTTGGTGGCTCTTATTAGGACCGAAATTGTGTTCTGCGGCAAATGCCAAGAACGTTAGGTAATATAGCATTGTCTAGAAGTACTCCTAGACACTTGAGACCGGCTCTGGTTGACTGACTGGTGTTCCTTCTGTTGTGGCATTGAAATCAGCGGCAAGAGGCTGTGTGAGGTGCAGATATTATCTCGTGGAAGATCTCGGACAACACACGTAGATGTCTAATTATTAAATGTGGCTCCGTCTCACTAGTTGTGCAGCAAAAAGATTGGCGTGACTACGTGGCTCTGCTTGTGAAGCAAGTCCCGAAGTCAGCGTAGGTGAACAATGAGTGTGACAGGAGACAGCACGTACATGTTGTGCGGAGTAGGAATCAAACGGGCTAATGACAAGCATGGTAAACGCACCGTGCTTATAGAAGAGTAACGGCTGAAGAACAATTCGCAGACATATTGCATATATGAAATTCAAATTTCATTTACACATCACCAATTAGAACAAGAAAAATTTGCCGTTAACCAATGACGTGCGAGCTATTGTTTAAAAATCTATATAAGCACGGTGCGTATAGTATGCTTGTCATTAGCAAGTTTGATTTATGTTGTGCGCTACATGTGCTTTCTGTCTCGCGTCATACTGACTGTTCTCACACGCTGACTTCCGGATTAGCATAGTTTACGCTGTATTATCTAGTCATCTGGAATATTGTCACACCAAAGGATAAATTTATTGGATCTCTACGTGTGCCAGTCACCACGTGTTGTCGCAGATTTTCAACAAGACAATTCTGAGCCTTCACACAGCCTTCCGCCCTCTGATTTTGACGCGACAACAGAAGGAACACCAGCCAGTCAACCAGAACCAGCCTTAAATGACTAGGTGTTCTTCTAGACACTGCTGCACTAACTAACTTTCTCGGCATCTGCCGGAGAATGCAATTACGGTCATAATAAGGACCACCAACAATGCCTGTCTTTCTGCCTCCAGGACACTTAAATTTTTTGGAACGTCGCATGGCATTTACTTGAAGCTGGGGCGTTTACATTGATAAGAAATGCTAAAACTGGTAAAACTAATTTTCCGACATAAACGAATTCAATGTATATGCACGATGTTTTTATCTTACTCATTTCAATGCCCTGTAATCTACACCTGAACGTAAATATAATCAAACCTAAGTTAGCTCAGTCTCCATCCGCCAGTCTCACATCTTATGACGTTTGAATATTTTCTTTCAAAGACCTCTTTCAGATTTGACTAAAATTTTCAAATGGCACGTTATAGACACAGCAAATGTTAATAAAATAAAAAGTGTTTCTGTACTTTTCGAAATTACCTTTACTGTTTGGTAAGTTTACCAAACGGTTGCCAATTTCCTTCCTTGGCTGACCACAAGCAACATCAAAGGAACAGTCACGCCCAAAAGAGATAATCCACTTTAAAACGCCTATGTTGTTTCTTTTGGCCAGAGTAGACTTAATCTCTAAGAAAGTACAACAGATAATGTAATGTGCATTGACCAATGAAAATTTGCATCTTATAGACTTTTAAACTGGAGAGAAACTTATCGAATACACAAGTGCATTAGTTTCTGTTCTCAAGAATGACTCCATGGCCGAGATGTCTTTTGGTGTTATACTGGCAATGGAGCCCATTCTCACTTATTGGTACCGGAATCAATCACTTCAAAAGGTATAAAACGTAAATTTTTTCACAACTTTATCCTCGCTTAGATCTCTGTTATAACATCGGCTAATTGTTTATCTTGCTAATCAAAAGATCATTGAATCATCCACCTAACATGAGCAAAGTTTCTGAACTCTCGCCTCCGACAGTTTGGAGTTACAGGTTATAAAGCCATCTCCAGTGCATCCTTCGTCAGAAATATCAGCAACTCTTTGAGAACCGAAGTCTTTGTTTGATCTCAGCAAGTCAGAGTTGCGTTTTACTAACGCGATGCACAATATCGTTAAAACAATTCAGCCTATCGCACTTAAAAAGAGACCTTTACATACAGCTAAACTGAAAGCTGCCCAAGAATAGTTTTTAAGACTATTGGAAGAGGGTTTCATCAAACCATAACAAAGTTCATGGGCTTCGCAATTTTGCTTGGTCTTTAAATTGAACAGATCATATAGATCCTGCTGGGATTATCGCACGCTTAATTCTGTGACCAAATCAGATGTATACCCAATTTCCAATATAAACACATTTCTTAAAAAAACCCACGAGGATCCGCCCATGGAAGGTTCGGAAAACTGCTGGGGTCAGCCTCCTCTGCGGCAGTAGAGGCTGAGCACCCCAAGATTGTTGGCCGCTTCACGTCTGATGGCTCGAAGCACGTTGCTTTCGCGATACAGCGCAATCAAACTATTGTATTTACAGCAACGGCTCCAGTCAAATCATGCTTCAAACGCCCAAATGCCAGAAACCAGTCTCATCGTCAGTTGCCACTATCAACATCTTTTCTCATCCGTGACGCAACCTCTGGCGAATTATTTCTCATAGACACTGGATCAGATGGAAGCTTACTACGCCACAATTATTTCGAACCCACCCACCCAGTCGACACCAGCAGTCTGACCTGCGCCAATAGCTCCAACATAGCGACGTTTGGGGTACGAGTACACACCATCTCGTTCTCCAACTCAAAAAGATGTTTCAATTATCCTTTCATCATCGCCAACACGACAAGAAACGTCATTGGACGTGACTTTCTCGAACACTACGACCTGACCATTCGTCCAAGAACACGAGAGATACGCACTGCAGACAATCAGTTGCTTACATCGGCGCTAAAACATGCGACTCGCGCCAAAGCAGTCTCATATATACAGCTTAATCCTCCAGTTCCTCATGTACCACAACTGGACGATGTTCTGAAACGTCATGAAGAAATTTTCAAAACTATCTCCTACATGCCCGATCTCAAGAGGAAGCATGCCCTCACAGCCCATTGTATTATCTTGTCGAAACCACTTCCTCACCCGCCACGAGCACGTCCATTGACACCACACAATCATAAGGCTGCCGAGCAAGAATTCGCCATGCTTCGTCAACAAGGAATCTGTACACGATCCAGCTCACCTTTTGCGTCGCCTGTGATAGTAGTACCAAAAAACGAACCAGAAACATTCAGGGTGTGCGGGGTAATCGTATTCTCAATTTTTGCACACAGTCTGATTCGTACATCCTGCCAAATCCAGCTGACCTACTCAGATCTGCTATCGGTCATGCTGTGAATTCAAAACTTGACCTAGTGAAAGCCTACTATCACGTACCGATGGACAAAGACTCAGTATCATATACTGCACTCAGATTCACCGGAGGTGGCACGCACGAATATCACTATATGCCTTTCGGTCTCAAGAATGCCTCACAAACATTCCAACGCGTTATGGACGAAATACTAGATGGTCTACCATTTGTAATTCCATATTTAGACGACATCCTGGTATTCTCCAACTCAATGTCCGAACATATACAACATATTGAGATCCTGCTCACACGTCTAGCAGACTATGGCCTCCGACTTCATGGCAACAAATGCGTCTTTGCACAGAAATCAATTGAATTCCTCGGTCATCAAATTTCCGAAGAAGGCATGACACCTATACCTGCTAAGGTTCGTGCTATTCAAGATCTACAGCCTCCAACCACCGTTCGGGCATTACGACGATTCTTGGGCAAGATGAACTACTATTCTCGATTTGTACTCTGCCTTGCCAAGATTCTGGCACCTCTTCACAAATATCTCGTGCCAGAAAGCCGTTTCGTCAAGAAATCACAACCGATTCAGCTCAACGTGGACGACATGCAGGCTTACGAGGATGCCAAAAGGGCCTTATGCAAAGCGACCATGCTACATTCCCCTGATTGGTCTCAACCTTTTGAATTGATAACTGACGCATCCGACGTTGCCATAGGCGCAGTACTTCAACAATCCATCAATGGAATACACCAATCTATCGCCTTCTATTCGCAAAAACTACAACCTCGCGAGACGCGATATGATACATTAGGAAAAGGATTACTCGCAAGAAAGAGTATTTATATTTACGACGTGTCAACTCACAACTTACACGAATAAACAAATATGTATATGAAGTCACTCATGTCAAAGGATCAGAAAATGTGGTCGCAGACTCCCTAAGCCGTCCTGCAGATCTTTGTGCCTCAATATTGTGTCCTTCACCTATAAGCACTCAGGAATTGCAAGCAGCTCAGCAAGATGATCCATCACTTCGGACATTTGATGTCAATCGACTGTAAAAATGTAATTATGATGGAATTCTGCTGCAGTGTGAAATAACTGGCGTGGGCCCTCGGCCGTTTATACCTGAAAAACTCCGTCACAAGATCTTCGAAGTCTATCATTCAATGAGCCACCCATCTGGCGAAGCATCAGTGGAAATTCTATCCAGAACGTATTTTTGGCCTGGCATGCGGCGAGATATCAAGATGTGGTCAAAACAATGTCTAGAATGTCAGAAATGCAAAGTGACGAGACACACCAAAACGGCGCCACAAGTCATTCAAGTGCCCAAAGTCCGGTTTACGCACATACACGTTGATCTGATAACCTTACCTGCCGTGAACAATATGCGATATCTACTGTCAATACGGGATCGCACCACTCGATGGTATGAGGCCATACCACTGCCAGACATGAAGCAAGAAACTGTCAGTTATGCTCTAGAGCTCAATTGGTTCGCTCGGTTTGGTGCTCCAGCTGAAGTGACAACCGATCGTGGCGCACAGTTCCTCGGCGAAGAGTTCGCAGCCCTACTGCAATACTATGGTTTCAAACACTCCGTGACCGCGGCTCGCAATCCGAGAGCAAATGGTCTCGTCGAAAGTCCACACCGAGAACTGAAGCGGCGCTCAAGGCTAGCCCAGCAGAAAATTGGCTTGCGGATTTACCGAAATTACTCCTACCAATGCGCACAAGACCTCGGGAGCCGATCAAATGTAGTTCCGCTGAAATGGTATTTGGCGAATGTCTACGGCTGCCTGGCGAACTAGTCCGATCACGCTCTGAAACTGCAATAACGATAAACGATCCGACATTTCTGTTTCCACTTCGCATTTTTCTACAATATAACGCTCAGAATCGGCCGATCTGTCCTACACGTCAGCAACATGGTCCAATTTATAAACGCAAAGATTTTGATAGCTGCAAATGGTTCTTCGTCAACAATGATATGTATAACAGGATTCTAGCCAAACCGAAGCGCGGTCCTTATCGTGTTTTAAATCGACGTCAGAATTACATGATATGGAGATTAATGGAAATGCTGAAGCGGTCTCCAAACACAGAATATCCCCGGCCGACGCTGATCCAAATGATCTGCTGTTCCGCGATGTTGACCTATGATGCGGTGAAGAAACGATAACTCCACCTCCAGACAGTCCTGCTGACTATGGACTGACGCCCGACATCTCATCAACAAACGAGCCAACTGAAGCCGTCACGCCGCCGTGAGATATAGAGGAACCAGAATCAGTGTTGACAGAGCCAAAATCAGTCGTTACACGGTATGGCAGAGCAATAACACCTCCTGTAAGGTTAGTTACCTCCATTGCGTACTAATTTTCATTGTCGGGGGAGGGGTGTATGTAACACGCGGCTCCGCGTTACAACCCAACGATGTTCGATTTTGACAAATACAGTGCTCTTTAAGGTCAAATAATCTAACTCTGTTCTTACACAATATTTCTCTTAACTGTGATTTTAGAAACAATCTCTGTTATTTTCAAGCAGTTTTAATTGAGATTTCTTGAACTGCAATTTTATTTGTAATTAATAGGGTTGTTTATTGAGTATACAGAACCGCGCGCGATACGCATGGAACACGCGGTGGATTATTGTGTCACAGTGGATTTATTTTGCTCAGTTGCATTATTCGCAGTTTACGCGAGGGATTTACTGTTCACATTTAACTATGCCTATCCGAATTTCAGAGAGTAATGGATTATTATAATGACATAAGTTAAAAACATAGCAAACAGTGAACTAATTATTTGTGAACTTTTTGTCATTGAAGTCTTTACACGAATTTCTATCATTTTATCTTCAGTGACAACTTTTAACAGTGACTATGTTCATATCATCATGTATTTTCAATCGGTTGCATATATTCATTTCAATTCAGACATTTGTGAAGGAATAATTGCTTGTGTGAAAGGCATGCAAATTTATAAATAGCGTTCATCTTACCACCGTCTAGTGCATGGACAATTTTGTTTAACTGTGACTTTTGCATGAAACATTCATCTTGGTGAATAGTGTTTTTGCTTTTGCCGTCTAGAGTACGGACAATTTAGTTTGACTGTGACTGGTGTTTAAGACATTCATTTGTGTTAAAATTTGATTTTATTGCCGTCTAGAGCACGGTCAATTTGGACTACTTATGATTTCAGACGTGGCGTGTATTTACAATACATATGTGATCATTCGTATTAGTCTTCTCACATCACCCATCGGGAAAAAGGCCGGGGATTAATCATGTGCACGGATCTCAACAGCCGCTACCAAACTAATGTAGGGAATGATAAATCTCGCAAAAGTCTCCTAAATAAATGGTGCCCCAGTTCGTCGAACTCACAGCCAGCAAAGAATTAATAAACATCTAGATTTTGAGAAATTCAAGCACTTTGGATGAATGCCACGAAGGAAAGTAAAATCTAAGACACATATCACAGAAAAACACCCTCTCGGGATTACAATGCTCGAAGACAGCCGCACAATGACGGGTGAGGACGATGTTACACTGCCATCTATTCTCGACAACACTCATAAGCATAAGATGAGTCCAGTTCAGGAAATGCAGGAAGCCCGGTGGTGAGCCCAGCAACAGGCCGCACCAACACATGGACACAGTATAAAATATGCCAATTCGATCCAGACTAACTTGAAGAGTGGGTGGACGATGTTACTTTATTGGCCAAGGTGTCCAATATAACAGACGAGGGCTCAATATTTTTGAGGGCTTGGGAGACGATCCTAATGTCTTTCAGATGCGGACTCAAATTTATACTGCTTCAATACACTGAGGGCACATGTGCGCAGCCATGGCAGAGCCTGCACCGCGCCGTCTTGTAGCGTTTGACACCAGACCGAGAAGACAGGCTTACAGAATTAATGAGCCAGATGTCCTTAGGTAGCCGCACGCCTTCTGAACTATTTAGGGAGATGGAGCAGAAAGCCTTGGAATTCAATCTGACCAACGAAATCGTAATGCGACTGTTCATACAGAATCTCCCGCCGGCACTACAAGAGATGGCCACGTTCCTGCCCGAATCCATTGAAGTACAAGATGACGTTCTGCCGGCACGTCTAGACAAGTGGTGGAAGAAACATTACTAAAGCTCACCTGCCCAAGAGAAAGGCCACATCACCTCAAGTCTGTTCGAATCACAACCCACCGCATCATCAGCCGGAACAAATATCACGAATGAACGCCTCATCAGCCTGCTCGAGAACATCACCGTAAGACCAAATTTGGCTTCAGTTGATGCCGTCCATAATAGACGCGACCAGAGCAGGCGTGGCCAGCGTCCACCACCGTCGCGGAATAGCGCCAGGAGGTCGACGTCGAGAGACCGGGCCACAGTGCCACAGTTACCTGCGGAGTGGTGTCCGAATCACCGAAGCTATGGCCACTCCACACGTTATTGCCTCGGAAACGGGTGCACATTCCCGCGCACAGACGCAACGTTCAAGTGGGCGCGGTCACACTCAACAATTCAGGAGTATCCGCACATGGAAGGTTCAGAAAACTGGTGGGGTCAGACTCCTCGGCGGCAGTAGAGGCTTAGCTCCCGAAGATCGTTGGCCGCTCCACTTCTGATTGTTCAAAGCATTTTGCTTTCGCGGTAGAGCGCAATCAAACTATTGTATTTACATCGACGGATCCAGTTAAGTCATGCTTCAAAAGCCCAAATGCCAGCAACCAGTCTCATCGTCAGTTGCCACTATCAACATCTTTTCTCATCCGTGACGCAACCTCTGGCGAATTATTTCTCATAGACACTGGATCAGATGTGAGCTTACTACGTCACAATTATTTCGAACCCACCCACCCAGTCGACACCAGCAGTCTGACATGCGCCAATGGTTCCAACATAGCGACGTTTGGGGTACGAGTACACACTATCTCGTTCTCCAACTCAAAAAGATGTTTCAATTATCCGTTCATCATCGCCAAAACGACACGGAACATCATTGGACGTGACTTTCTCGAACACTTCGACCTGACCATTCGTCCAAGAACACGAGAGATACGCACTGCAGACAATCAGTTGCTTACATCAGCGTTAAAACATACGACTCGCGCCGAAGCAGTCGCATCCATACAGCTTTTTCCTTCAGTTCCTCATGTACCACAACTGGACGAGGTTCTGAAACGTCATGAAGAAATTTTCAAACCTATTTCCTTCATGCCCGACCTCAAGAGGAAGCGTGCCATCACAGCCCACCGTATCATCCTGTCGAAAACACTTCCTCATCCTCCACGAGCACGTCCATTGGCACCACACAAACATAAGGCTGCCGAGCCAGAATTCGCCACGCTACGTCAACAAGGCATCTGTACACGATCCAGCTCACCTTTTGCGTCGCCTGTGGTAGTAGTACCAAAGAGTGAACCAGAGACATTCAGAGTGTGCGGGGATTATCGTATTCTCAATTCTTGCACACAGTCTGATTCGTACATCCTGCCAAATCCGGCCGACCTACTCCGATCTGCTATCGGTCATGCTGTGTATTCGAAACTTGACTTAGTAAAAGCATACTATCAAGTACCGATGGACAAAGACTCAGTAGCATATACTGCACTCAGATTCACCGGAGGTGGCACGCACGAACATCACTATACGCCGTTCGGTCTCAAAAATGCCTCGCAAACATTCCAACGCGTTATGGACGAAATACTAGATGGTCTACCATTTGTAATTCCATATCTAGACGACATCCTGGTATTCTCCAACTCCATGTCCGAACATATACAACATATTGAGATCCTGCTCACACGTCTAGCAGACTATCACCTCTGACTTCATGGCAACAAATGCGTCTTTGCACGAAATCAATTGAATTCCTCGGTCATCAAATTTCCGAAGAAGGCATGACACCTATACCTAGTAAGGTTCGTGCTACTCAAGATCTACAGTCTCCAATCACCGTTCAAGCATTACGACGATTCTTGGCCAAGATGAACTACTATTCTCGATTTGTACCCTGCTCCTTGCCAAGATTCTGGCACTTCTTCACAAATATCTTGTACAGAAAGCCGTTTCGTCAAGAAATCACAAACTGATTCAGCTCAACGTGGACGACATCAGGCTTATTGAGGATGCCACAAAGGCCCTATGCAAAGCGACTATGCTACATTCTCTGGATTGGTCTCAACCTTTTGAATTGATAACTGACGCATCCGACGTTGCCATAGGCGCAGTACTTTCAACATCAATCAATGGTATACACCAACCTACCGCTTTCTATCTGCAAAACATCAACCTCGCGAGATCGATATGATACATTAGGAAAAGAGTTACTGCACTACCGGTCGATCCTACACCTACATCTATCTGATGTAATAAAGTTCAAGATCTATTGCATCGATCTTCCTTTACTCCGATGCTGAGAGGAAAGAAAGAGTATTTATATTCACGACGTGTCAATTCACAACTTACACGAATATTTGTGTATGAATATGAAGTCACTCATGTCAAAGGATCAGAAAATGTGGTCGCAGACTCCCTAGGCCGTCCTGCAGATCTTTGTGTCTCCATATTGTGTCCTTCACTTATAAGCACTTAGGAATTGCAAGCAGCTCAGCAAGATGATCCATCCCTTCGGACATTTGATGTCAATCGACTGAAAACAATTGATTATGATGGTACTCTGTGAAATAACTAGCGTGAACCCTCGGCCGTTTATACCTGAAAATCTCCGTCACAATATCTTTGAAGTCTACCATTCAATGAGCCACTCATCTGGCGAAGCATCAGTGGAAATTCTATCCAGAACGTATTTTTGGCCTGGCATGCGGCGAGATATCAAGATATGGTCAAAACAATGTCTAGAATGTCAGAAATGCAAAGTGACGAGACACAACAAAATGGCGCCACAAGTCAGTCAAGTGCCCAAAGTCCAGTTTACGCACATACACGTTGATCTGGTTACCTTACCTGCCGTGAACAATATGCGATATCTACTGTCAATAGGGGATCGCACCACTCGATGGTATAAGGCCATACCACTGCCAGACATGAAGCAAGAAACTAACAGTTACGCTTTAGAGCTCAATTGGTTTGCTCGGTTTGGTGCTCCAGCTGAAGTGACAAGCGATCTTGGCGCACAGTTCCTCGGTGATGAGTTCGCAGCCCTACTGCAATACTTTGGTTTCAAACACTCCGTGAACGCGTCCGCAATCCGAGAGCAAATGTTTTCGTCGAAAGGCCACACCGAGAACTGAAAGCGACGCTCAAGGCTAGCCCAGAAGAAAATTGGCTTGCGGCTTTGCCGAAAGTACTCATATCAATGCGTACAAGACCTCGTGAGCCGATCAAATGTAGTTCCGCTGAAATGGTATTTGGCGAATGTCTACGGCTGCCTAGCGAACTAGTCCGATCACGCTCTGAAATTGCAATAACGATGAACGATACGGCATTTCTTTTTCCACTTTGCAGTATTCTACAACATAACGCTCAGAATCGGCCGATCTGTTCTACACGTCAGCAACATAGTCCAATTTATAAACGCAAAGATTATGATAGCTGCAAATGGTTCTTCGTCAGCAACGATATGGATAACAAGATTCTAGCCAAACCAAAGCGCGGTGCTTATCGTGTTTTAGGTCGACGTCAGAATTACATCATTTTGGAGATGAATGGCAAAGCTGAAGCGATCTCCAAACACAGACAATCTCTGGCCGACGTTGATCCAAATGACCCGCTGTTCCGCGATGTTGACCTATCAGGCGGTGAAGAAACGATAACGCCACTCACAGATAGTCTTGCTGACAACGGACTGACGCCCGACATCTCATCAACAACCGAGCCAACTGAAGCCGTCACGCCGCCGCGAGATATAGAGTAATCAGAATTAGTGTCGACAGAGTCAAAATCAGTCGTTACACGGTATGGCAGACCAACAACAACTCCGGTAAAGTTAGCCCCCTTCATTGTGTACTAATTTTAATTTTCGGGAGGTGTATGTAACACGCGGCTCCGCGTTACAACCCAACGATGTTCGATTTTGACAAATACAGCTCTCTTTAAGGTCAAATAATCTAACTTTGTTCTTGCACAATATTTCTCTCAACTGTGGTTTTATAAAAAATCTCTGTTAGTTTCAAGCAGTTTTAATTGAGATTTCTTGAACTGCAATTTCATTTGTAATTAATAGTGTAAACGCCCCGGCTTCAAACTCGGTTAAGGTGCTCTGAAATATAGATTTTGTTATGATAGGGGGGCCCTTAACAGGGCCTGGGCGTGCGTTCTCCTGAATTATTTAGAGTGTGAAGATGTCCTAGTGTCTTGGCTGGACTCTGGCTGTTGTTCCTTCTGTTGTCAAGTTGTAATCACGATGTGGAAAACTTCGTTCAGGTTCTGCAATGAATTGGCTCATCTCACTGGTTGTACCGCAACAAGATGTGTCACGGATGTAGCCAATAGTTGATGAAACAAATCAAATCACCAGCGTAGGTATTGACAGCCGAAAGAACGCACACGCGTAACAAAATAGGCAGTGTGATGTCATATGTGAGAAATACATTATGATGCAAAAATATATACATTAAAATCAAAGGTAATTGCATAAAAATATGTACACGAACATTGCCTCAGAGATTGCATAATACGAAAGAACTTTTCAAAAATACTACACAATTCTTAGTTAAAAACAGCTGGTTATGCCACGTGAGACAAAAACGAAAAATAACGTAAGGTTATAATTTTTTTTGATATTTAATGTTAATGTTTAAAAAAAATCAATTACGCGTTATACAAAGCAGGGCATTGAGATTGTGGGCAGACGGAGCCTGAGACGTGTGTAGAAGGTTGAACGCTCTCAGGATCAGGCGGTTTGATAAACGGTTTCAATCTGTCTATGCTTACTGATGTCGGTGTAGCGCCTTGCATAATAATGAAGTATTTTGGTTGTCTGAGCAAAATCGGGTAAGGACCGCGATACTTTAGTTGTAGTGGTGCAACAGCATTGGCGTTGCAAACGAGTACTCTCTTGCAGCTGTGGAGCTGTGGGTGAACGAAGACTGGACGAGGCGTGTGTCTCGGCTGCTGTTCAGACATGTTACCGAAATGAAGTCGAAGGCGGGTAGCTTCGTCTTGTGGGTCATCTTGTGCCGGTAGTAGACGTGGGAGCTGACTAGGCAGGCGCAGATCCATGCCATACAAGAGTTGTGACGCAGACGTTTTAATGGATTCACGAGTACGGGAACGCATGGCCAGTTGCCATTAATGGACGAGGATGCTAAAGCTGCTTTGAGTTCCCTATGCATTCTCTCTACCATGCCATTAGCTTGGGGATGGTAGGCAGTCGTCTGGCGTAAGATGCATCCCATGTACCGCAAGGTGGTTTTGAAACGATCAGATGAGAAGCAAGTGCCTCTGTCCGTGATGACCTCATTGGGAACACCATAATTGGATATCCATGCAGAGATAAAACCGTTAGTTACTTCGTCTGCAGAAATGGTACCAAGAGGTAATGCCGCAGGCCACCGTGTAAATCTATCGATCATAGTTAGAAGGTAGCTGAAACCTTGAACCTTTGTCAGATGAACTATGTCGATGTGGACGATGGCTAGGCGAGAAGTAGTTCGAAATTGTTGCAACTTAGAACGAGTGTGTCGTGTGATCTTATTTTTCTGACAAATAGCACACTCTGAGACCCATCGTTTAACATTCTGCCTAAGTCTGTGACCCCAGAAACGATCTATAAGAAGTCGGACAGTCGCTTGGCTTCCTGGGTGAGAAATTGAGTGAATTGAATCGAAAACTTTTCTCTGAAGGCTGGTCGGCAGAACTGGTTTGTTGGTCTGCGTACCCGTGAAGTAAACAATTGGTTAGCCTTCCCACAGACGGCATATGAACTTGGTTGGGTGACGGGCTATTGATCTTTGAATGTGAATGTCACCGCGTTGTTCCGTTCGCAGGAGAGTTGGCGTTAGTGCAGGTTCACTGAGTGCCACGGAGTTGACAGTGAATGGTGACGGCGAAGGTGGTTGTAGAGAGACGTCTGGCCTGGACAGGGCATCTGCAATGAAGTTCTGTTTGCCCTTGACGTGAAAGACGTCAAATTGCCATTCGCTTAGACGAGGAAGCTGTCTTTCCACTCTGGCAGTGTACTTTGCGATAGATGAAGTTGCGTTTTGAAGTGCGCTAACTAGTGGTGCATGTGAATAAAACAAATCTTCTACTGCCAATGATGCTGATAAAATGGCGCACTGCATCGTGGATGGCGAGAAGTTCTCGGCCGAAAGTGTCGTACCTCGTTTCTACTGGTTGAAGAGTACGCGAGTAGAAACTGATAGGCTTCCGAACTCCGTCGATCTCTTGTTCCAACGTGGCTCCAATAGCGAATTCAGAAGCATCTGTCGTGAGTAGAAATGGCTTTTCAAAATCTGGGTGAGTTAGCATTGTGGCATTTGCTAACGAGTTGATGGCAAGTCGAAGTAATTCCTCGTCTTCGGATGACCAAGCAATGATGGAATTCTTGCTAAGTCCTTTTCGGTTCCGCAGCTGCCTGCACAAAGGATAAAGATGTTTTGAAAGGCCCGGAAGGAACTTGCGATAATAGTTTAGTACTCCCAGGATTGTCTGCAACTCGCTCACAGTCCTTGGTGACTTGATATTCTTGATTGAATTCGTCTTTGACGGCAACGGTTGAATACCTTGGGCCGTGATACGATGCCCTAAGAAGTTGACGGATGAAGTTGCAATCTGCGTCTTGTCACAGTTGATCTTGAGTCCGTGTTTGGATAAGCGTGAGAGGACATTTCGTAGATGCTTCGCATGAGATTCTAGATCTGGACTGAATACCATAATGTCATCGAGATTTGACATACAATAAGCAGAGTCGTCGCGAAGTATGTTGTCTATGAATCTTTGAAATGTCTGAGTAGCACACTTAAGTCCAAAAGGCATGTAAAGATATTCAAAAAGGCCAAATGGAGTGATGACTGCAGTTTTCTCGATATCCTCTGGTGCTACCGGGATGTGATGTTACGCTTGTCTGAGGTCAATCACTGAGAAGAAATTGCTGCCGTTGAGTTTTTCAAGTAAAGTGTTGATATTTGGAATAGGATATGCATCAGATTTTGTCACTGAATTTAGCTTACGGTAGTCTCCACAGGCTCTGTACGAGCCCTTTGATTTAGATACTAAGTGCAGTGGTGACGCCCATGAACGTTTCGATGGTCTGATGATTCCCTCTTCCAAAAGCCTTGAGAATTCTTCTTGGGCAGCTTTAAGCTCAGCAGGAGCCAGTGGTCGCTTCTTGATTGAAATAGGTTGTCCTTCTGTGACGATATGATGCATCGTGTTGGAGACTCGTAGCTCTGACTTGTTAAAATCGCAAAGCGATTTGTATTTTCGAAGAGCTGCTGATATCTCTGCTGAATGATGCACTGGGGTTGGCTGAATGACCTGTAACTCCAAACGCTCGGAGGCAAGTGTCCAAAAGCTTTGCTCAAGTCCGGTGGAGGGGTCGATGATCTTTTGATTGGCAAGATCAACAATGAGCCGAAATTTTAGAAGGAAATCAAGACCTATTATAGTAGGCTGGTGATTGCGACCGGCGTTGTCCGTTTGGTTCCCTATGTGAAAAATTCGGCGTGGACGAAAAGAGTCGACAGGGATGTCGGATTGTAGTTGGCTTCTTCCCTGTAGCGCCGTTGGTGCCGTTGATGTAGCAGAAAGTACGGTCTTCTACTTCCTGCGCCAGACGTTTCCCGATACTGATGCACCCTTGTGCCTGCGGTCTGTTGTCCTCTCCGTCAGCTGTGGAAATTGGCACTCATTCGGAAATTCTTCGGAACGACAAAGACAGACTTGGCAAGCATAAAAAACTTCTGGTGGTTATAACACCAGTTCTTTGGAACATATTTATTAAAGGATTGCGGAGATCTCGATCGCCGCCTACCATTATAATTGGGCTTAGGAACGAATTTGGGTCGAGCATTCACTTGATTTAGCTCGGATTTGGTAATGGCCAATCCTTCTAGAACTTTAGCCATGTTCGCCACTGTCCTCTCTAAAGAGGAGAGTCTATCATCTTGCGGGGGTGAAGAAAAGGATGATGGATTCACTTTGGGTTCCAAAACCCTATATTCTAACTCCCATCTCTCAGATAAGTCATCTATAGACAGAGTGTTGGGGAGCTGTCGGGCATAGAGTTTTAATGTTTGTGGAAGATTGTTAATAAAAACAACCTTATCCTCATGGTCAGAAATGTTGGTTTTATACCAACGTTTCCGTAATTCCCTCAATATTTCGATGGGGCCAAGGTTTGGCATGTCTAACTGCGCATATTTGTTTATTATCTGCTCAGTCTCTGTGGGCCCAAGCAAGGATTCTACTTCGTTTTGTAGGCCCAAAATGGGATAAGGTAGCTTCCTAATGGCCTCAAGCTTAGGATAAATCCGTCGCTGCAATTCAGAAGGTAGTTTAGCAAAAACCTTCGACAGTTTTTGATGACTGTCATAATCAGGAAACGGGGAGAAAGCGGAGTCTACGCACATAAAGAATAGTTCACTATCTCCATCCCAAACAGGAACATCAATATCTAAAATTGGACCTGACATTCTAACAATCTTACGGGATCTTAAAAGCATAAATTTATAAGCAATATGAAAATATATAAATATACTTTAACGAAACGCTTACCCATAAAAAGCTTCCACAGTTGAATGAGCGCAGAACAAAAGCACGTCACAGTAACTGCTTCCAAAAATTGAAATTATCCGCAATTGTGCCTGTCGAGTACGTACGGTGCCGTTTTGTTCGTAGGAAAGATGAACAGAGGCCCCGTTGGCCTTTGATGCCAATGCATTATCATTATTTTTATATCCCCAAAAAAAATTAAACACAAATCCATGAATATATACGCAGCAAAATTCCCAGAATACCACGATCAGGGTAAAGAAAACGCAAATGTTAATCTATTTTTATCCCAAATAAATGAAAAAGGAAGTCAATTTTATTTATACCAAAAAAATCAGAACAATAATCAATATCCTGGCGCGGTTGCCAATTTTGTAAACGCCCCGGCTTCAAGTAAATGCCGTACGACGTTACAAACTCGGTTAAGGTGCTCTGAATAGAGATTTGTTACTGATAGGGGGCCCTTAACAGGGCCTGGTCGTGCGTTCTCCTGAATTATTCAGAGTGTGAAGATGTCCTAGAGCCTTGGGTGGACTCTGGCTGTTGTTCCTTCTGTTGTCGAGTTGTAATCGCGATGTGGAAAACTTCGTTCAGGTTCTGCATTGAATTGGCTCGTCTCGCTGGTTGTACCGTAACAAGATGAGTCACGGATGTAGCCAATTGTTGATGAAACAAATCAAATCACCAGCGTAGGTATTGACAGCCGACAGAACGCACACGCGTAACGCAAAGCAGAATGCAAATGCGACAACTGACTTGCATGGTAAATTGCCGTGCTTAAATAGCATGCCATAGTAATATATGTCTACTTGCACACTATTGGTTGAACTGCAAATTTTGCTTTTTTCGCATTGGTGCAACGTAAATAAAATTGAACTTAATTAACGTAATATGTCGACCATTAATTTGTGTCGTTACAATATTTTTTTTAAATATACAGATGTT